>JBBPPB010000163.1:0-19480 GCA_038091755.1 Leccinum pallidistipes | reverse complement strand
CCCACTTTGGACGGTGTCCCAGAAGGCGCACTTGCAGGTCCGGATGCAAGCGTTCCGCCCAAGTAAATCAAGCTTGGCTGTAGCATGTGTCGGTCCTTACTCTGCCCCAAGTTGTTCAAGGCTCATGCAGATGTAGATCCTGGACATGTTACCGTAGTTCCCGTCTTCTGCAGTTTTTTTTCGTCGAATTCTTTCTCTCTGGTTCGTAATACCACCCTTTACTAGTCTCTCATTGCCTTGTACCATTTACCTTGTGTATGGGCGAAAGTAAGCCCTCTGCACCTCTTATGTACTGCCTACGTAGCCGGCCTCGTTTACTTTGTAAGTAGTTGTATGCCACTTTAGACTTGATGTTATCTACATTCCAAAAGCCCCTTTCATACACCTAATCACAGTTGAGTCATAGTCCGAGACATTGTTCAAATCTAGATCTCATCCACGGACCACCATGATCCAACTTCCGAGTCGACGTGGCAACCGACCGCGCGCCCTCGACGTTTCTTTCGGCCTTGAAGACCCAGACGACTCAGCATCTGCTGCCACCTCTGACGCCGGCCGCAAACGGGATCGCGGCGACGTTGGTGATGTTGATATCAGAGTGCGTGCCTGTTCCCTTTCTACTTCGCCACTCCCCTCCTTCACCTTTGCAAACTCTAGGGTGCGAAGCGTCGCAATCTAGACTCAGTTCCGCAGCCCGGTGAGGGGAACCAGTTCGTCCACATGCTTGGTTGATCTGACCCGATTTTCGTCTTTGTTGCGACAGCACGCAAATACGACCCACGGACTTACGAGATCAAAGAAGATGCTAATCTGCTCATATTCGGTGAAGAGCCAGATCTTCCAGACGATGGCAAGAAGCGGACCCGCATCCTGTCCCGTTTCGCCTTTTTCGACGCTAACTCGTTGAACATGGTCTCACTCGATTGCCTCGATGAGGCAGTGAATGACGATCGGCGCATTCTTGGCGCGGGATTCATCGTCGCGAAATACGACGTAGACGAAGACGAAGGCCAAGAGGATGGTATTGACGAAGAGGCCGACCGGCAGTATGTTCGCCTTTCACGAGTGCTCCGGTACTTTACGAGGTATTCGGAGCCAAACAGGTAGGTTATCTTTTGGGATGTGGCATACTGTGTGCTAAGGTGAAAAGTTCGTTTTTCATCGAGACGAAACATGCAGTCTACGAACTAGATGTCTCGACGCCGTCCAAAAAATACCGAAGCCAATTCCGTCCGTTTTGGAGGCTCCAGTCGACGCTGCGCTTTGTGATTTCCTCCGCTGACGTCAATCCGGGACAAGAATATTATCTGTTCAAGCGGGCGTATGAAAGCAAAGATAACGAAGTTTTTGGTGAACCCATGACCGAGCGAGAACTATGGGATGCCGTGAGTTTTTCTCGATCGTGAAAAAAAGACCGGCCAAAATTTTCTGAACGCTTTCCTAGGTTCCCAAACTGCGTGACACGCTAGAAACTGTCCCATTTGGTGACACCCTCCGAAAATCTGCTGTCATTCAATATCTTCTTTCCCGCCTGCCTCCCATAATCTTCAAACCCTCAGGCAAGCCCCAGATCGAAAAGAATCTGGCGTCACAGTTTGATCTACCCATCGTATACAATGGATCCGGAGATGTAGACACAGCAGTACTTCGATCGAAAACGCTTACACGGGTGACTCCGCGAATTGGTGGAATCGCTGTTCCATTGTTCAAAGAAAAACTTCGTGTCGTTGGGCCCAAGCCCCGAGCCGAGGCGGAAGTACCGAAAGAAAAGCTCGCCCTCCGGCTTCAGCAACTTTTGTTCCGTACTCAAGCTCGACGGCTCGTACAATTCAGACCCGACCAGAGGATAGGGCGTTCGCGCTGGCTGAAGCATATTTTGATAGATGGTGAAAAATACGAGGTAAGAGTCTAGGATCTTCTTGAGTTTTTTCCTACGGCGAAGGTGAAAATAACAGGTCGGAGACATCGTTCTGATTTATGCAGGGGGGCTGAAAGATATACCGCCGGATCCCGATGACCTCCCACCGACGGACACGCTTGCAGATCACTTTTGGTAAAGCGTTGTTGTATATCCTGAATCTTCCCATCTGAGTTTTTTCTTCAGGTTTGGCAAGATCATATACATGAACGAAGAACATGAGACTGTTCATGTTCAGTGGCTCGTACACAGTTCCCAGACGCTCCTCCAAGAGCTAGGACACACCCAGGAACTGTTTTTGGTGAACGAGTGTGATACGCCAAGGCTGAGACACATCATCGGAAAAGTCAAGACCCACTACATCAAGCCCGATCAGTCTCTCGCAGAGGTCCAACAACAAGACTACTTTTATCGGTAGGAACCTTGTAATTTCGATTCGTCGGTTGTGACGGGTTCATCCAGGTACTTCTGGGATGAACGTGATGGAACGTTCACAGACATCGACATGAATGCGCTTGCCGTCGCTGAGCGAGAACCCCCAGGCGATAATTGCCCCGCATGCGAGCTACACAAAAATTCGGAGGATAGCTCGGAGCCGGATAAAATACATCTCGGAATACGATGGCTTGGGGTCGATTACCATTTAGATGATTGTGTCCTCATCAAAGCAGACGATCAAGGACCATGCCACATTGGCCACATCGTCGATTTCCTCCGTGTGGGTGGTAATGAAAAGTTTGAAGTTGTGGTCCGGCTCTTCGGGCGCATCGACAGGATTGGATGTCGACCAAACACGACGATCAAAGATGAGGTCCGTTTGTCCATTTGGGGTTACGTCGTCTTTTCATGTCCTTGCGTTTAGAGACACCTCTTTTATACGCCAAATGAGATGACGACGACAGTCTCTCGCTTGCTTGGGGTTTGCTATGTGGTGGTTAAAGAGGATATGCCCGAACTGGATGCATGGTTAGCCATGTCCCCCTACCGGTTCTACGTCCAGTATCGCTTCCCTTCGCTCCTCGTCACGTCTTGGGACAGCAAACGTCGGATGCATTGGAATGGATTTCCCATCTGTCACATGTGCTTGAAACAGGATCTCAAGACATTTAAAGGAACGGAGATGTTCTTGGAGAATGAAACGCCCCTGCGGGTCCTCGATCCGTTCAGTGGAGTAGGCGCATTCAGTCTGGCCCTGCAGGAGCTGGGTTGTTTCGAACTGACGCATGCTGTGGAGATCGCACCGAGCGCGGCAGAGACACTGTAAGTATTCATGTTTTTTTATTGTTGACCTCGAGAGTTGACATTCGATTAGGAAGACTGCTTCGCCGAATACCAAAGTGTACAATCAATGCAGCAGCCTGGTCCTCGAACATGCGATCTTGACCCACGAAAGAAAGACCCATGATCCGCTCAAGTCCGTCGAAGGCAAACCACTACCTGCACCGTTCAAGCCAGGTGACATCGACTGCATTGTCACGGGGTTCCCTTGGTAGGGTATCGTGTTCCTTGCTCGGATCTTCTCTGACTCGTGGACAGTCAACCACACTCTACCCTGAACATGTTTCAGAGAGCCAGCGATAGCAAGAGCACTCTGATGCTCACCGCGCTCTCCTATGTCGACTTCCTGAAACCTAAGTACTGTATTTTCGAGAACGTCCGGGGCTTTCTACAATATAGGCTTCGTGGATATCAGGATGGTAAACACGCAGTCAAGGGAGGGATCCCGATGGGCGGTATTAAACTCGTTACCGCGGCGTTGCTCGATATGGGGTGAGCCCTTCCTTACATGCACAGCGTTTGATTGCATTAACGACGTCGTCGACACTGGCTCGCCCAGATATCAGTTCCGGTGTGCTCTCCTTCAAGCTGGGCACTACGGAACACCACAAACGCGTGTCCGCTTCTTCGTCATCGCCGCTAAGCGCGGTTTGGAGCTCCCGCAGTTTCCCCAACCTACGCACGATTTTCCCGTCAACGATTCTCTGGAGATCAGATTTCCAGAGGGACCTCGCCTTGATCCGATAACCACGCTCTCTGGCGTCGCTCCGCATCGGTATGTGTCCGTACACGATGCGATCAGCGACCTTCCCAAGTTCGAATGGTGCGCCGCGTTCTCTTACCTGTGTACGGCTTTTCTCAAACATTCTCTACCTCGAAGGAAACATCCGAAAGAAAATCTCAACACCCGGCAGATGGAGCAGAGACGTGTCAAGGAATGTCGCGGGGACGATAAATGGTGTGGTTATCACGGACCCAACGTTCCATACGAACACCCACCGCAGACGAGATTCCAACAGCAATGCCGCAGTCGACCGACGAAGGATATCCAGCAATACACACGCACGTACGATCTGAAAAAGGTCGAGAGGCAAGTCTTGTTGCAAAATGTGGGGCGTACTTGCTGACCCGGAATACACTTTTCAACGTTGATTGTAGAATCGTCGAGATTCCCGTCGAAGCTGACGCGGACTATCGGTGTAAGATATGGATTTGATATTCCGTCGCCATGTTGATGTCCGCTGATCTCTTCGAACAGCTTTGCCGAGTCATCTTTGGGAATGGCAGTTCGCAAATCCTGCGTCTGCGAATGCCAAGTATGGCTTCCGGGGTGGTGAGCAGCAGTAACCAATCGACATGAGCGTGTTGGGCACACATCCGACCGTGATTACAGGATACTACGGACGCGTACAACGAGACAAGTGGTTCCAAACCACAGTCGCGAACGTGGACCCGATGGCGAAGCAATGTCGCGTGATACACCCTTATGTATGCCTCTCTCCTTGACACAGGCCTTCGTCCTGACGCGCCTGTCTTTGTTAGAGCAAACGCATCGTGACGATTCGGGAACTTGCGCGTTCGCAAGGAATCCCAGATGATTTCGTGTTCCACGCTCGAAACAACCGCATCAAGACCGTAAGTGTCACTCCGTCGTCGATCTTGCTCGTCGTCTCAGTCGTTGCCATCCAGATGCACAGACAGATTGGTAATGCGGTTCCGTGGCCAGTCTCGATAGCGATTGGACGCGAATTTCTTGGGACGCTCTACAAGGAATGGACGAAAGTGAACCAGGTCGAGGATCTGTCAGATGTGGAATTTTCGGATGCGGATGACGAGATGGATGTCGATTGAAACTTAGCATCGAAGTCGTTACTCCGGCACGGTTGAATCGAATCGATTGGTACTACATACTACATACACCTTTTATTCAACTCTTGTCTGCCGTCGCTCGTCTCTGGGTAGTGAACCCGCGGAGTCAATGTGATCATCGGAAATCGAGTATACGAGCACTAGCCCATTGTCTGATATGGTGTGCGGAGACGGTGTTCAATTCATGCAGCATGATCGTGGTTGAATCCTCGGTATGAGGTGCCAAGTGGTATTACCACCTAGCCAGCCTCCTCGTCCTCCGTCACCACCTCCTCGTACCCAACCCAGACCACCTCTGAACAACTTTCGCAGCCCACGAGATGCGACCCATTCTCTAAATCATCTTCCGTGATGCGATACGTCCCACCGCATCGACAATGGTGACGCCACTCCTGCCGCACCGCCGAGGCTTCTGCAAGCTCTTCCATTCCCGTGCCAGGGTCCCATTCTGATCCCGGCGGTAATCTTGATGCTCCTCGCACAGTCTCGACACCCCCTCGGCTCCTCACGGGCACGTCCACCACCGTAAATTCCTCGAGCGAGACTACCTGCGCCGGTCTGGGCTGAGGCCGCGCGTCCAGTTCACCCCTCTTCAACGACCGGTCGTACACCGCGCGCAATCGCGCGTCCGAGAGCGTTTCATACGCTTGTTTCACCAACGCCATGTCGGCGACCGGCGGTCTTGCTGAGACCACGGACGAAGTCAGACTCTGGATCGGACCATACGAGATACCCTCCCAAACAGCCGTATCTCCCTCGTCCTCGACCCCGGTGAATGTGGAAGCAGTCGTCATTCGCGGATCGTGCGAACATCGTGACCGGGGTTGTTTGTCGGGATGGTGACGGAGGAGGGTGCGACGGTAGGCGGTTTTGATGTCGTTGAGAGACACATCGCGATGGATTCCGAGTATGTTGTAGAAATCCAGCGACGGAGGGGTGACGGTCATCTGCCCGAGCGAGAGCTTTGTGTTCCCACGCCGCCCGGCTCGAGTCCCGGACTCGGGCCTACTACTGGCCGACGATAAATAGAGCAGATTTTTCTTCGAACTATCTAAGACTTACATTGAAATCGTATTCGACCTCGGCCTTCGATATACCTGACCTGGCAGTGGCATTCCCCAGCACCCCGAGTTCTCCACGGCTGAGAAATGGTACGTTGTGTCTTCGCATCCGGGCGTGTGGACTCGCTCCGGAAACGTATTCGTTTTTGAAGGACTACCCCATGCACTATTATGTTACCTCACAGAAGACACTCAAGTCGGACCGGTGGTTTGAACTTCGTGGCGTACTTGTGGGACCAAGTGAAATACGGAAGCTCTGCTGCCAGTGAAATACGATCATGGAATGGGAACGCTGAGGGAGCAATACGATGCAGTCGGTGCAGAGATGACTATGCGAAAGTAAGTTCTTGTACCGAACGGAACTACACTTAAGATCTGATGTTCACTCACGCCTAAATAGGTACTTGCTGAGTTCCGCAGAGGAGGAAACACGAGCCAATGCTGCGCGGATTTTTTTTCTGCAACCTAACCAGCCAGTTGCATCGCGGCGTAAGTGCAGTACGGCGAACTTTTACTTTCACGTTCAGTCCAGATCATGCATCTGCTATTTACAAGGCAGGTCTGAGATCTGAGACTCATCTCTCATAATATGTGATCCTCTCCTACAGACCCCACACTCGCCACACAGCAAGTGTCAGCGTATCGATCGCACCAAAGGAGATTTCTTTGCGTTGTACGTCTCGCGGGAAGAACATGCAGTAAGAACGGTTGTAAAAATCCAAAAAACGCTGCTAGATCTAGGTAAGTAAATTAGGTCATGTACAACTCCACTATCTTGGGGTTAATAAATCAGTAAAAAACCAAATGGAAACACTGCACTATATACAGGGTCCACAGATCGTCCCGAATCAGGTTTCGAAGGACTCTAAAGAGGTCGGTTTTGCTCCAGGGCATCCACTGCGCCGTGCGTTCGGAGAAGCAGCGCATTCTGTGCGTGGTGTTCAAAAGAGCATGAAGATTTCTTTGCGGCCAGTTGAGTGAGACTCAGAAAACGTACCTCAAGACTGTATTTGCCTTTGCGCCCAGCAGCGTTGACTTCGAGCGGTTTCCCGCTCAGCACCATGTCAAATTGGGCTTTGGCACCTTCCTTATCACCGCAACGGGCGAGGAGACGTCCATATTCAAAATCTGCTCGCAAACGTCCAGGTTCATCTCTGACGATGCGATACGAGGCACAAAAGTGACTTACGGGCGTGGTAAACGATGTAATGGTCTAGCTCTATCTTGTGCCCGTTTGTGAACACTTCTTCAAAAGCAAACTTCGCCCTATGTTGAGCATCTGTGACAGAGACAGATAACTTCTCCTCCGGGTCGAGCTCGGCATCCGGGTCCTGAAGATAGAACATATCAGTTTCGTGGGGCAGGCTACATCTACAGGGCAGATTTCATTGATGTTCTACAAAATAAATGGACATACCGGATAGGCTACGAAGCGCCAGCAAACGCCCTCCAAGAACCGCGCCAAACACAGATCATCCCAGTACCCGTCCTTCCCTTCCGCCTTGCTTTTTGCTTTTCTAGGATTCTTCGCAGTCCCTTCGGATTTCTCCCCGTTCGTAAGCGCACCTTGATTGACTCTGTCCGTCTCCAGCACGCCAAGATCTTCGAGAGCTTGATTGATATGAGGAATCATGCGCCCAAGCACGATTTGGCGGGGAGCATGGGAGATGGCGAGAAACACATAAGCAAGCTCAAGCGCTGGTAGGATGAGTCTGTTCTTTTGAGCCAAATATTTTCGCGCCTTGCGAGCGGCGAATTTCTATGTGGAACCACCCAAGAAGTTAGGGAAAGGGTTTAAAAAGAAACAATCTCACACCCTACCTCAAGGGGTATACTCTTCCCGGCAATTCGTTGCCGAAGTCCAGGCAGCTTCTCCATCAATTTGGCAGCGCGACCGTCGTCACCAATGGTCGCGAGACAAGCCGCTTCCCCATACGCGTAGGTTGCTTTGGACCACTGTTCACATGGACGGCTGAGTTCCATACATATTCATGGCAAAATTATACTTGCCGTGGCCTCCTCCAACAGGCGGTTCCACCAATCTTTGCTAGCATCGACATTCCACAACGCTAAATTGGCGGTTGCGCTCTCCCACCAACTGACGTGTTGCACGTTACGGTATTGTTTCTGTGCTTGTGCCGCTCGAGCATAGTACTCGAGAGCACGTTGAGGTTGCGAACGTACGAGCGCAAGACGTCCGGCGCCATAGAGGAAAAACACACCTGGAATAGTATCAATGATTTTGTAAGGGGTATACAGAAGCAATGGATGCACCGTTTGGATACCTCTCCAAATTCCATTCCACGATTCTCCGAGCCATGTTCACATCGATACCTTCAAAGGTGACCGTGGATAGTACGAGATGGAATATGAGTAATGTCATGTCACAAATTGCGCGACGGGTGCCTTCAGACTCTGAGCCATGATCGGTTGTTAGTCTCACCGAATGATACAAAAGCGAAAGCACTTGAACCTGCCTTGGGAGATGACGGTCCTCTCACCATTGGCATTCCAACCACCTGCTCGACTCAGCATTCTCAAGCCCTCCTTGCGATCTCCTCGGTAGCCAAATAACTCGACGATTGTTAAGAGTCGCCCAGGCATCAAAGACAGTGTCAGATGGGACGCGCCAACACCCAGATATACTCCTGAACGGAAATGTACGTCAATAGATGGGTCCTCGAGTGGCTGATCCGATGCATCGCCATTCGCATGGGCAGCAGCATACGCAGCGTCAACTACCTCGAGGTATCGTCCGAGTTGTCGATATATTGAAATCGTGGTGCGCATGTTCAATCTGGAGAAAAAAATTACAACACCTGAGTCGTCGTCTCTTCTGGAGGAATGGGGTTCTCACACTTCCTTGACAAACGCAAGCCAATCTCCAGAGTATACGATACCAAGCAAACTCTACCATGCGTCGCATCTTGAATGTCTGTGCGGTAGGAGCAGACGATGTGGATACCTTTTCATACAAACTCTCAGCATACACAAGTTCTGCATGTCTCTCAACCGGTGTCATTTGTGCAATCCATTCTACACCCGAATTAGCTATCCCCGGCACAATATAACTGGCAAGGCGGCCAGCCAACGATGGTGCAGGCTTGCGATGGGCGGAGGCGATGGTGTTGCCGTGTCTTGCGTGATTTATCGCCGAAAGCAAGTCCTATCCGCAGTATACATGTTACTGCCCATGGTAGACCGGACGTATGATATACCTTGTCTTCGAATGACATAAGGCCCTTGATGCACTGAATGAGCCCATAACCAGTGGCGAAATACAATCTCTCTCTGAAAAGCTTTCAGTTTTAGTTCGGGCACGCATCGTTGGCAACGCACTTGTTCGGATCGATACGATTGCAATACTCCTCTGACTCCAACATACGAGAATGAAGGAATTCGTGAAGCGCCCAATGAATCCCCGGGAGGTCGTCCAGAGCATCAACAGGGTCGTACGCCTGCGGAACGAAGGGCGGTTGGTGGTTCATGGCTGTTGGGAGCGTTGGGAGGTGCAACAGAAAGCAAACCCTTGGTCAAGTGACCGACTTGAGTTGCGGTCCACAGTTTGGTCCCCGCGTTGATAAAGAGCGGGTACACGTGTTGCGTTGGCCCAGGGTATGTAAGTATGGGAAGGGAATGACGAATTACGAACTCGAGAACCGCGATCGGACAATATTGTCGTGATGACCAACCTCCTTTCTCGTCATCGCCATCATATACTCCATCCCAGGTACTGTACACCATTCTGTTAGTCGTTTAAGCTAATGTCAGACCGTTTTAAGTGTTATCCACTACGTCGGTTAGTACCTAGCTTTACGGAGCAAACATGTGGAACAACTTGCCCCACACCGGACGTTCAATTCCTCTTAGATTTCGATTCCCCTGCCAGCAGTGGCGGCGGATTTCACACGACAAAGACGTCCATGCCTTGCACCATCGATCATCCAAGTGATCGAGCTAAACGCACTCATAGGAAGCCCTACGGTTGACAAGGTAAGCCTGACCTGCTTGTGTAGAGAGCTCTCTGAGCACGAGACCTAAACGGTCTATTATTGGAATCCGGTATGACTCGGAGCGCGGTGACCTAACTGATAACCACAGCTGCTGGCACAGCTCTTATTGATCGTGGTCCAAGTACTTCTGTACTCCGCACAAATCAAAGAGAGCTTGTCGTTTTTTCTGATCCGCGGTGGTGCTTGCGGCCCAAGGATTCAAGATAGAATCACTTCCTTCGACTTGTGTCCTCCCCTGTCATTCGGACAATTGTGTGGAGCACATCTTGCTGGACCATCCATTTATTCGAGTCAATCCATACCCAACTATCTATCATCTCCGTCCGAGTCAATCGCGATGCGCGTGGCTCATACATGGTCGTCAAGTTGCACCTGCGTTGCTGACGGCAGTTTACCCCAGTATGCTCCTTCAAAGGGCATGACCTATATTTGTGTTCTTATCAGATATCAATAACAGCGGAGCATTATACCTTCAGTACATGGAGGCCCATCCCCGCGGACCTTCTACCGACTGGATGCAACATACAACAAGTTTCCACGGTTCCGTAACCCTCCGAATCGGATTACGACCAGAACTGAAATCGCTATATTGGGTTGAGACTTGCTGATAATCACCACTTGGCTACACTGAGATCCTTACTTCTGCTGCCCTGATCTGTGAGGTGCTAAACCGACAGAGAGAAAACTGATAGTTTTTCTCTATCTAGTCGATTTTGCCCCAGTTCAACCCCAATCCGTATTTCATTCTCGAGATTGCATAGGTTTTGTGTGGATCCGAGGACATGTCTACGTCAATGCTCTTCTGTGACATGCGATCAAGTGAGGTAATACAACTACTGTACCAAGATGTTCAAGCACGGAGGACGATGTGATCCCCCACCACTACGGTGGCTGAGCGCTGAGCGCTGAGCAGCGAGGAGGGTTTTTGTCGGCAGCATTCGTCAGGCACGTCTGCAGGCACAGGCACGGCTTTCATTGACCAAATATTATCACCTGCAAAGCGGTACAAAGCTAAGAAAGTTCCCGACAGTTCCCGACTCCCACGAAGTGGAGAGGATGGTTTTGTCGAAGGCAAAGAATCCGGCACACGGCGTACAAAAGAATTGCAGGCACGTCCCACGATCTTTTTTTTTTGTTTTCCCGGAAGTTTGGTATGTATACACTGTATGTGCATACGTTGAGCTCTATGTTAGTGTGCTGGTGGCCAGGACAAGTAAGTACTGTGTCACCGATCAATCGATCACGAGTGATCAATAAGGCGGATTGTCCAGTGGTGACTCAAAGAAATCATTCGGGTCGTCTGATGTTGTCACGGACTGTATGGAGGTAAACCATTGACTGGCGAGACTTTCCGCCATGGTTGTAATTTCATTCAGCTGTCTGACTTTATACGAAAGAGCTTCATGAAATCAGAAATGCATTCTAGTTCAAGAACGACGCCTCTCATATCCTGGATCCGAATCATCGGGGATTGGCGCCTGGAGCCGATAATGTGGAGTGTTGATCCACATTCATCCGCGTCCCCGGTCTCGTTCACAGCACCAGGTGGCTGGTATGTAGACTTTCCCGGGCCACTGCCGTGATTGTTACATTGTAATCTTGTTCAGCTGTCTGTAACTTTATGCGAAAGAGCTTTGTTATTGGAAATGCATTCTAGTCCAGGATCTACGGACACCGAAGATCCATCAGGTAGTCGGGGATTGGCACACGATGAATATTGCTGTTCGTCCACTTGTCATATTTCCCTTGACGATGGGAATCAAAATGTTGACAATTAGCTGGAACATGAGACACAAAGCATGATTCAGTGAAGTGTAGAGGGTAAGCAAGACGAGTTAAAATGTGGTTGTGTACAAAGGAATGAGTTGTGAGTTGAGTTGCTTGAATCGCCACACGCAATCCTGGAAAACTCCGCCGTCCACGTAAAATATCTGTTCAGCGTGTAAAATAGTCAAATGGTATAGCTACGTGAAATGTGGATATCTATAGCCGTTAGGAGATATGCAATATTGCGACGAGATGATGAGTCTATAATGGGGGAAAAATCAAGTCGCCTGCATGTCCTTGTCCTTGGCTTCTTGATGGGTCCGGGCGTTCACAGCACTAAGATAGGTGTCTATCGGATGCGATGAGATGTTGCTTCCTTGAACCAAAAACTCGAGAAACCTACTCCAGAACAAGCTCACGACGCTAACGACCCCAAAGCGGAGATGAGGAGGTACGATCGCGAAGTTGATGATCTGCGTCGGAATGAAAACGGCCCTAAAAACCAATGAGACAGGATAGTGTGGAGGCGACCGTGTTCCTCACCAGCCACGGAGTAATGTCGACTCGAAGTTCTGAACACATGAGTAATGATTAATGACGCAAGACGGGAAGCACCACCTACTTCGCTGATACGTTCCACGGCACCGGACACACCTTTACCTTCCATGACGCTCATCGAACCAAAAAACAGTCCCACGACGACTAGGAAGCTTTGGTAAGCTCATGTCATAACGTGATATTAGAAGGAATATTACGAGGGTTTGCGAAAGCTTGATCAAGCCATACCTGTTATACGCGTTAGCTCCACGTAGAAAGATAAATTCAAGAGACCGCACGCGATATATCAATCCCCTCGTTGGGCTTGTGGACTTGATGCGATTAAGAAGCTGGTACCATTTTGTGAGCGCGGGACCAAGGATGACACCTATCGAGCATATTAGCATAGATGAACGCCCTCGGCGGAACATCCGTGTGTTGTCTACCTCCATAAAAAGTCAGCCGAGCAGTGCGCATGAACTAAGTTGGCAGTTCGCGTCAGCCACATCCGAGGTATGGGATGCCGATAGAAACGCACATCATGATTTTTTCCTTGACGCTCAATGGCTTGCTGCGCGATTACATCACCAATACCGAACAGAAGAGCCGCAGTGGCGGGCTGAGCGATCATAGGCCGTGAAATCAAGGCAGCACTACGAATTGAGAATGAGCAAGCAGAGTAGAGACGGGTAGCAAGAACTTGAACGGACTTGTACATCCGAAAGAAGGAGGCCATTAGTGACTACGTGTGTCAATCTGTAATGCGAATTAACTTGACCACTATTCCAACGCTCGTCTGGGACGAGCACCTTACTAGCAATTCAGATGGCTAATGGGAGAATGCTGCCAGTGGGTGTGGGAAGTTGCAAAATGAACATCGGCAAATAACGTAAAGTGGCGTACTACGGCTCCCCACAGTCTCCCGCGAGCGTGACCAGTGGTCGTGTGTAATTATTTATCTTCTACTAGAGAACGTCGTGCTGACTTTTGGCTGCCATTTAATAGGATGCTCGTCGTCCCCCAGCTTAGTCTCTCCGGTCGTGGTTCTGTTTCCGAGGCACTTCAGGGACTTCTCCTCAGCAGATACGAACTTTTGGCTTGTCATGAGGTTAGCAGCATTGTGTTATCATCCTTTTTTAAAACTGCTCATAAATAAAATCAGCCAGTCAACGTATTAAGGTAACGCGGCACGCCTGATCTCTCTCGATCCAGCCTTTTCACCTCGCGCCACAGGTACCCCCTTGAGGTGAGTTGCTCTTTCTGCGGTCTCACCGCACGATGGGCCAGTAACGACGATTGTTTTATCAGATGAATTATATCAAAGGGTGTCGCAGCCCAATTTAGGCTGGTTTTTCACGCTACTTCCCGCACGCGCAGCAAAATTTAACATGTACGCTCACGATCATGACATTGATCTAGAGACACCGACGTTTTCAACCGCATCTCGGTACTTCGCGGATGCTTTGTAGAGTCGAATGGAGAAAACGGATAATCTTGAGTTCCCGGTCAAGATATCTACCACGTTCCTGTGACTGTGGAGCCCGGAGAGCGCGCCGCATGACTTCGTTGGACATTTAAATCTCGATGTCGCTATGGCAGCTGACTATGGAACGGTATGCTTGGCATATGGCCACCAAGGAACAAAAAAAGGCAAGCATTCCGAAATTCTCGCACAGATAACGAAGACGTCTGTGCTACCCTCATTTTCTTTGTCGGCAGCGCATGTGTTTATTCATTCTTATTCGTGATATTCCTGGAGCGGATCCGGCGAATGCGACGGATCCGACATCAGCGTCAAGTGGAGCACGGATTGAAACATTCACGGTTGGCAACTTGCGTGCATTGTAAAATTCAAGAACTTGTTCCCACTTGACGAACAACACACTCTGTCGTCTGAGGGGACAACTTTTGGACCTGCGTTTGACGGAGTTTGCGTGCGGATGCCTGTGCTGATCGTTTGGATGCTGTGAGAATTGCCAAGCACGCGATCCAGCCAGGAGCACGCACGGCTTATCTTCACACACCGGGGATCATGACATTTTCTCCCAAAAAATGTCGAATTTGGGATTTTCGAGCACAAAAAATGACAATAAAGCCATTTTCATAACGGTAATAATACATTGAAAATATTATAATCCCCGGCCGGTGTGACGAGCGCATTCTGAAGTCTGACTCGGAGGGCTGACTTCCCATACTTAAGCTGCTGAGCGACCGAAATTACCACGGTTCGGTCGGCACATTCAAGGGGATGGGAATGCGACCACACAAGTTCTTAATTCCTTGGGGTTGCTATCCAAGCGGTAGCACTCGCTGGCAAAGAACATCCAAGACAAATGATCGAAATGAAATTGGTTTGCTCGTTCTTCTCCATGAACCTACAGCATGTACGTTGATAATCGGGCCGGTGTGCGGTACTACTGCATAAATCTACACGATCTTCTCACGGCCGAGGTGTTGGACTTTGAGGTACGTCAAAAGTATGTACTGTCACGTCGAAAGGTTGGTGGTCTAAAACCATTTTATCATTATTACTCGTATCATTGATATAAAACTTTGTAGGTCAGCGGTTTCTATTCAAGAAAAAATGGAGACGATGAATTTAGAGATTGCAAGGGAAGCAGTATGACATGTCATCATTGTGAAGGCACAGTGGCACACATAGTTCGCATCGCGAACTATTTTTCGAGTTCATTTCTCCCAGATATTCTCGTCACCAGGCGCTCGGAACGGGAATCCATTTCTCGCAAATTCGGAGCTGGTAATCGAAAACGGGTTGATTTCTCTATGGCGCTCGACGTCGAGTCGAGTTGGGGACGTTGCAACTGATTGCCTCGAGAAACACCACACCAAGCATGGCGCATGAGGCTGACGAACCCAATAACCCTTGTGTTCATGGGCCGGAAGCAGGTTTCATCCGGAAATAAACACTCGTCAACTTGCCAGGGAAATCCTCAGAGCCGGCTACGCGGCACGCTTCAATCGAGTCTCTGCGCAACACTTGATCTTCTTGACATGATTTTCGCATACCCGCCTTTGCAGTCCCGCACGGTAAACGGTGTCTATACCGCTAATTGGGCATGGTATACTTAAACCTAGTGCCTGGCGCATGTTATGGGTACAGCAACAGTTCCCTTGCTCAGGCATGTGAACCTCGAAGAACAATTTTATTGTCTGCGTCCGTGCGATCTCACCAGATGGGTCACAGAAGCACACTCCGCTAAGCTGGAACACGAATATAAAGCTTTGAAGATAGGGCAATCCAGACGTTGTTTCTCCTCTGCGTACCGTCTTCTTTACTCCTTCCCTCCAGCTAGTAGCCTATCCGCCATGTCCGCACACTCGGAAATCGACAAGGAGAACAGGGAAAACTACTATGTGCAGACGATCAACATGGACAGTGCGCCCGCACCTCCACCGCAGATGGCACCGTACCAGAGGACGTACGCCAATCCCGTGAGTAATGTTTACTGAGTGGTCGTATTTTCCCGACTCTTAAACGGCTGACTTTACAGGCACCTCTCGGCATGCTTGCATACGGAACGGTCATCTTGTGCTCGTCGATCCTGACTCTCCACGCTGGTGGTGTGCAATCGTCCAACTTGGTTCTCGTCTTCGCGACATTGTGAGTATTGATTGTGTTTTGCCTTTTTTTTCACTGACCGTTTATTTGTTGACAGCTATGGTGGTATCTCACAAACGCTCGTCGGTATGTGGGAGATGTTCCTTGGGTAGGTGCCCTTCGATTACATCGTCAAGGGTTCATTTGACTGATTGTCAAAACAGCAACACGTTCAGCGCGTGAGTCACGGTTCGGTCAACTGTGCCGGGTCACACATAATAATTTCCTCCTAGCACGGTCTTTACTACCTACGGCGGCTTCAACCTCAGTTATGGCGCCCTGTTCCTTCCTCAGATTGGCATTGCGTAAGTATCTGCGACGCACCATAATTCCATGTTATTGACAACGATTACAGTGCAGCGTATAGTGTAAACGGAGTTCCAACGCAAGAGTTTTACAACGCCATTGGCATATATCTCGGTATCTGGGCGTAAGTATCCCTTGTGCCATCGGAAAAGCAAAAAGATTCATTTTGGTGTTACAGATTGATCACTTTGCTGTTTGCGTAAGTTTGAAACGGTCGCATGGTCTGTTTCGGTCTTTAACTCTGATATTCGCAGCATTGGTGCTTTGCGGACCACCCTTCCTATCGTTGCCACGCTCGGCTTCACCGTCGTTTCGCTTACTCTCCTTTCCGCCAACGCTTTCACTGGTAAGAGTCCAGCGATTTAGTTCCCTCTCGGATGATGTCCAATACTAACGATAAATATAGGTATCCCCCAGCTTGCAACGGCTGGTGGTGCGTTTGGTCTCATCGCCGCGGCCGGCGCATACTACGGCACTATGTCCATGTTTTGGACGCAGACCACGACCTATTCGTTCATCCGCCTGCCGCCCGTTGTCCTGGCTCCTTCGGCCGTCTAAGAAGCAAAAGCTTTGGCGATAGTGATTTAAATGATTTGTTCTGCTCTTCTTCAAATTTAACCTGCCATGTGATCATGATTCGTTCATTTCTGCCTTTCTTTGTGCGAAAGGTGCATGTGGCGCGTTTCGCAACATAGGGAGAATCTTTAATCGTGTCTTTCGCGACATGTAGAAGCCTTGAGGGTTCTTGGGGGGTTCGGTGTTGTACCGTACATATTATTGTCCATGTTGCTGCTACGTAATTAACCATTCAACAAGGTTCGTTTGTGAGATCATGATCGATATCTTGAACCTGAGAAAAGGCAGAAATATTTCTTTGAACTTGGAACTGTGCAGGGACAATGAGTACCTGCGCGCTACTCATGATTGGTTCGGTGACATTTAAGTAATTGATCGGGTAACGAAAAAGGAAGGTGACGATGATTTTTTGTCTGCGACGTCGGTCCCGGCGAGTTTCTGCGGACATTGCAGTGGAACGGAAAAGTCTGCACTGAAGCTGGCCTTCTCCGACGCTGCATGCTCCCCTTAAGTCGACCCCTCCTCCTCCTTTTCTCGGCATGATGGCCGAACAATTCACTCCCAGTCTTCGCTCGGCATCCCAGTCCTCCATACCCGCCGTCACGCCCCGCCCTTCTCGCAGCTCTATATCATCCGCCTTTCCGCTTTCTCAAACATCCCTCGTGTCCCAGATTCGTCGCACTTCCGAAGGTTCCTCCCAACAGAGTCCCGCCTCCACCGTCACCTTGCCAGTGGCCGTGCCACAGACTCCCGCTTCTTCAATCCCATCCTTTCGTTCGATTCGCAACTTGCTTCCTTTCGCACCAGCCAAGACGTCAAACCCACCTCCCCCCAGTCCCTCCAATGTACCCAAGCTTTCCTTTGTCAACTTTGGATCTCTGCGGCGTATGGCGCATGACAGAAAGTATTCGGCTACTCGTCCGCAAGAGCCGGAACAGGTCCCGGTCATCGCCATAGCGAGACCCAGCCAGAATTTTGAGGAAGAGATGATAGCCCGCAAGCGCAGTCGTGACACTTCCAGGCCCTCCCCCGACAGGAGCCTCTCAGACGAACGAACGAACGAAGAATGTGAACCCTATGATGGTATTTCCCTCTTGACCTTTTTAGTGACTTTTTCTGATGGTGGCGCAGCCCTACCTTTACCTTCGCCTGGTCCACCCCTGGGTGCTGATCTCTCGACCATCATTGAAGCTGAAAACTCGGGAATATCCAAACACATACCATATCTCGGGGACGGGACACATGGAGATGGAGATGATAGTTTGCCCACGTCGCCTTTCGATCTGGAGCACACCGACAGGAGTCGAATTCCATCTCCTCAGGCTGATTCGAGAGCAGCGTCTGTTTTCGATCTCTCTACCTCTAAGCTTGCTGCGGAGGTGATGCAAGCCTTGAATAACGAGGACACCACCACTGCCAGTGAATGGCTGAATGGCGTGAATGGCATCGTGGTGGAAGACAGTGCGGAAACTCTCAGATCCGATCCCCATACCCCAGTAAATGTACCATGTGGTGACGAGGATCTCGATGCTACCCTTGATTTTGACACACTAGATCCGAGCCTCGCTCAGCTTCTCAGCCCCAACAGCATCAAGGACAGATCTCAAAGTCCAAGTCCTGTTGCCAGATCTGTCCCCTCCAGAACCCATTCGCGAAGTCCTAGCCACCCTGTTCCTGCATCTCCGTTCCACCTAGTGAGCGAGAATGGCATCCTTCCACGAACCTCTCCCCGTTTAGACACTGTCATTCCTCCGACGTCTCGGATTATCGCACAGTCGTTGTCTTCAAAACGATCTGCCTCCTTGTCCATTGCAAGCCCTGGACGAGGCCCGCCTTCCTCACTTCCACGTCTCATGCGTTCCGTTACAAACGCACCACTTGTAGCGAGCGACTCGGATGGGTCGTCCACGCCCTCAGGGTTGCGTGCCCCGTCCCAAAAGCGATATCAACCACCTTCGCCGTTGTCATCTCAGGCACACTCCTCCCCCTCTCCCGCGAGTTCCCATGGATCGATGTCGGACATGCAGCCCCGCAGACTTGTTTCTCGCCTCGCCGTATCGAATCGACAGGTGTCATCGACTTACGCCCTGGGAGGTTCTCGTCTGGAAGAAACCCCTGCGCACATACCGTCCACGAGCCAGAAGGCAATGCCGTTCCAATCCGTGCCTCGCTCCGCTTCAGACCCCACACGCCAGCCCGACTCCCGTCCCAGTCTTGAGGTCAGTTCTGCATTGGAGGTCAAAAAGCGACGGCGACCACATCTGTTCTATAACCGGAGACGAAGCATGAGTGTCGAGGAATCCCGACTGACGTCTCCGTCCGGCTCGACGTCTCCGATACGGCCTTCGTCTTCGCTGTCTAACCGACCTCCTGCGATGGAGTGGCTGGGACCTAGGACAGTGAAGGCGTTTGCTGCGGCCGGTCTCCTTGACGGCGACAGGGATGCATCAAGTACGCATACATCAGGAGCTGGCAGATACGCCTCCCTTCGTGCTCACAATGAACGAGATAATCGTTTTGTCCCTTCGAGAATGGG
>JBBPPB010000162.1:0-19507 GCA_038091755.1 Leccinum pallidistipes | reverse complement strand
GGGGGAGGGTAGGTGTGTGTGTGTGTGGGGGGGGGGGGTTGAAGGCGAGGCGGTTCGGAACTATGGAAGGCGTGACGCCTCCCAAACCAAGGGTGAAAACCAGAACCAGAACTTTTCGCCCAACAAGGCAAAATTTTCAG
Source organism: Leccinum pallidistipes (assembly GCA_038091755.1). Taxonomy (NCBI): domain Eukaryota; kingdom Fungi; phylum Basidiomycota; class Agaricomycetes; order Boletales; family Boletaceae; genus Leccinum; species Leccinum pallidistipes. Next base: position 19,367 of record JBBPPB010000162.1, on the reverse strand, counting down.
TGAAAGCGGCAATTTCCGGTAGGAGCCGGGGGGTTGCACTTTCTCACGAATTTCACACCGAGAGAAACCTTGTCACCGGTCACCCGGTGAAGCTTTCGCTGTAAGCCTCTGACTCTGATGTGCTTCATTTGAGCTGACCTATTCACATCGGTTGTGCAAGATGTACCACAGTAAAAATGCGAGTTTGGCGGGGGAGGAGCAGGCTTAATTACCTGCAAATAACTTTCAGCACTGCAAATGTGGCTTGATAATCTAGCGCGCTCATCCACAGCATCCCGCATTGTAGTTAAGCATAATGGAGGTTTCGCACGGCAGCACGCTATGCCTCGATCTCCTCAGGACCGGTACGCGAGGCTGCTCTCAGTCCCACATTGCTCACGTATTTGGTGGTGTCCCACTGCCGAGTTCTGCCATCTGCCATTGCACGCGGCTGGTCCACATCGGAAGGCCCAAAGGTCATTTTCCCTTTTGTACATCTCGTCTTACAAGCTCACTCTAACTGCCCTCATCCGTGCGAGACGGAATGATCCGTCGGCGACGACTTCGACAGACGAGAAACGATTCCTTGCTGTAGGTGAAGCGAACCCCAAAGGCCAAAGCAAGCTCCTCACCGTCGGCAGTGAACTAGCCATCGTCGCTGCGCGTGTTCAGGATCTCGTGACGTTCGTCCGCCTTGAGGGTCCAGAATCGAGTATCTCCCAAGTCTCGGAGGAGCTGAGGAGGAGCGATTGGGTTCACTTTGCACGTCACGGGATCCCAAACAGGATGCAACCCTTCGACTCTGCGTTCGGACTCCATGACGGTCTGTTCACTGTCGAGCACATAATGGGATGCGAGTTGGAGAACCCGGAGTTTGCCTACCTCTCTGCTAGTGATACGATGGTCGGAGGCGAGGAGAGTACAGACGAGATGATCCATCTAGCGTCAGCGATGCAGCTTGCAGGGTTCCGGTCTGTGATTGGGACACTGTGGGCGGTGGACAACGCAGAGGCAAACAAGATCGTGTCCAAGTTTTACAAGAATTTGGTGGATGAGTCTAAACAGCTGGATTGTACCCGAGCGGCGTGGGCGCTCCAAAAGACGATAAATTCATTCCGCAGTAGTGTTCCGCTCATTCAACGGATTTTGTATGTACATATCGGTGCCTAGTGCCTTATCGGATCATCTCTAGCCTGTATCGTTGTTACATCTCTTTGCTTGTATTCGCTATCGAACGTGTTACAGTGTGTACAGACTAGTTTGCTGAGCAGTATGACGACCAGTCATTGACGCACTGCGAGTGATCGTCTAACGGTTGGTCGGTGGTTCCATGTCCCGACGGGGAGGGAGAGGGAGAGATGTCGTTGATGGTGTTGGGACTCGGTTTCGATGAGAAGTTACCGATTTTCGGAGGGGGAAGTGAGGTACGGGGCATGTCAGTAGCAGTATGATTGACCTTGATTCGGATTGTATCGGGATGTTCTGCGACTCCGGAGCAAAAATCATCCGGTGCGCTACTTGCGCACTTCCAGAGGCGAGGGTTCGAGTTCAACAGGGAAGAAGCAAAGGAGGAGTGGTGGCCCATAACTCGGTGACGGAAAGTTATGCACTCCGAGCAGGGCTTTTCGGATTGCAGATGCCGGCCAAGGCTTCAGTATTGGGAGATGCTGGATCATCAGCAGCAGCTGGGCAAGCGAACGGCATCGATGTAGTGATACAGCCGCCCAGAAGCGGGACCTGCTACGAGACCTGCCATCCTGTCATCCTGGCCGACCTGTACTACTCGTTCACCTTCAAGTTCAAGGGGCGTTGTTATGTGATCGGTTCGAACACAATGGGGTGCTTGCTGATATATATGACGCAATTTCAAAATGCTCTGCCATGGATCTTCATGCCATCCTTGCTGGAAAACCTCAGGAACTCGTTATTTCATTGCTTTGAGCGTCTCGGAGACCTTGCAGATCTAAACAGGTTCATCTCGAAGCAAGAGGAGGCTGTCTCTCTGACACTCGACGGCCATCTAGACAAGCCAAACCTGTTGAACAACCTCAGAAATTCATCACTGTTTTGCCAGGGACAGGGACCTCGTGGATCTAAACAAGTCCATCTGTCTGTAATCCGACAGCCATCAAGAAAAGCCGGCATGGTTGAACAACCTCGGTAACTCATTACGTCGTCGCTTTGATCTTTTCGGGAACATCGCGGATCTACATAGGTCCATCACAATGTTTGAGGAGGCTGTCTGCCCGACATTCGATGGCCAAGAAAGCTGGCTTACTTGAACAACCTCGGGAGCCGGCGGCCATTAGCATCATCTTTTTGCCAGAAGTGACGTTCAACGTATGACGAACAGAGCCGTAGATGAGCTTGCCGGATGGGTCGGACCGCTCACGTGGATGTGTGGAGGGTCGAGGGTGTGATGGCGAATATAATCGGGCTGCGATAGACTCGATGGAGTCTGGATGGTTGATGTCATCGAGAAGTCGTTCGCTCCATAGGACAGCATCAATGTGCTTTGTTCGAAATACAAAGCGAAGAAGAATTGGTCAGTGAAGATGCGCGGGTACAAAGAATGATGAGACCGAGTTGCTCGCCCTTGATGGTTGCAACATAACCACCGGGACCTGCAAGAGTGGTCGTGTCATTAGAGCTCAACGGGCAACGCATTTTGGCTTACCTCCACCAATACGACGGCGTCGTATGACCTGGAAGACGTGGCGACTACACGGTGAGCTGTTGGAGTACTTAGCAACATGTTTTTCGAGTATGGAACATAGACTCGGAATACAAACGTCATGTGAGCATTCAGGCCGGTGTCACATGTCACACTATTGGTTTCTATACGACTAGCCAAATCGCTGAAGCATTAATATTGAGTGCAGTAAGCCTCTAGGATGTGGGGAGGAGTTGAGTTTGGTTGGGGAGGAGCTTTAGCGCTCACAGGAAAACGCAAACCCCCAATTTCGCACGGCAGTACGCTATGCCTCGATCTCCCCAGGACCTGTACGCGAGATTGCTCTCTTCTCCTCGCGGTTACCCACTTTGGACTCCTGATCCAAGCAACGAGTTTTTGAGGGAACGTCCAGAAGGTCTCAGAATCGGTGATGTCGGCGTCGTCATCGCCGCCGATGGCGGTTTTGACGCCCTTTTCAACTTATGCCTGCCACCGAATCATTCTTTCCACACTCGCTTCGGTGTACCCGACAGTTTTACCTGCTTTAGACCAGAAGAATTGGAAATAAGGACCCACTTTTCTGCAGAGCCACATGGTCAAGTTATCTTGACTCCTTCTGTAACCCAAGTCGGGTCCGTCTCATCGACCGGAGCTCCAGAGAGGTAATATTGTAGTTCTTCATTAGTGAAAGAAAGCCATCTGATTGCATCCGGTTGTTTATCAGAGACGAGTTGGGCGTTTCAACTTATCAATTTAACCTATCTTCCGATCAAGGCGCCCTCCTCATTCTTCCAGAAGGTGCCGAACGGCACGAGCTCTTGAACGATGGTATATTTGTCCAGAAAGCTAGTCAACATGGGGCGGAATGGTACCATTACGCTCAGAACCGTCGCCATCGAATCATCAGCCAGGATGCCCTCTATGTCATCACTGGACTTTACAAAACTCGTTCTTGGTCTATCGCAGCTTTCGAAAACGTCGCTGAAAATGAATCGTACGCGGCGCACTACAAGCATATACCAGATAGGAATTTCACTGCATGGACGTACGGCTGGGAGATCATGCGTGCAAGTTTTGATCGAAATGCTGGGACTTCCATCGACTACGGGACACCTAGCCAAACCGTATTCATCCGCGGGCTCAAAATAGCACTACGGAACGGGTTTTTAGGTACCAGATGGGTCAGCGTCGAGGCAGATACCCCATCTATGGCTCGATCCAATCCCGTGAAGTCATTGAGCGTTTTTCCAAGCAACCTTTTGGGCGATATCTTCGCAAGCCTGATAACAGGGGAGGGAGGGAGCACTTCCCGAACTACCATACCAACATGGCGCTCGACAGACGCAGCCCAAGAGCAGGCACAAAGTGACGAAGGTGTGCATGTTGAAATCCAGCGGGTACCAGATGTACCTCCGGTGTGTACATTGCTTTGTAGATGAAGGTCGATTGTTTGACGGCCATGATAGGCGTTTCATCCCTCGAATGCTATTAATCAATATTTGCTTCGCAAGGTCAGGTGTACTGGACCTCTTCGCATGTAAGGAGTATTGACGTCTATTTTAGGACCCTTCAGCGAACATTGCAATCACTTGTGATAGCATTTGGATGTCGATCCTTGAAGAGGTATGGTCATCTTCTAGTGATCCGCTTTCCAAACTTTGAACTTTGAACATTGGTTCCTAGAAATTGCTTACGACAGAAGAGTTTGATGAGGATTTTTGTCTTGAAAAAGTGCTGTCTCAGAATTATGATATAGTCTCATACGAAGGTTAGCGTGTCGTTTCTGAGTCATTGGGACTGCTGATATATATTCGTCGAAGGTGTTGTGCGTTTGGAGAGAAAGAGGGTGACTCTTGTTGACAGGCAAAGTCGTTCACGGAGTTCAACACCACCGATTATTGACCCAAACAATGTAATCGTGCAATCGGATCACGTGTCGCAGGTTTCCACTTCAAGGAATCCTAAGGATGCTGATAAAGAGGATCTCTTGGAGGATCTCTTGGTGAATGAGAGCGAGGTGGAAGCAGAATCTCATATGAACGTCGAATTACAATCTAGTATCACGTTGGAGGTTGGTGCCGAGAAAGGCGAGGGGCAGATGGTCTTGGCTGCCGGGAAGTGCGTTCTCTCCCTTCCCTCTCTCGCCCTGGTCGGCGACTCACGCGATCACCACCAGACCTATTCTTGCCCAGCTAGGGAGGGGGGCGTCGGGAAAGGGTACGACGTCCATGCTGATTGAATACTTTGTGAGTAAATTTTTTTTCCTCACCCCCCGGTGCGCCGAGTCAGATGTGGCTTCTCAACACCAATGATAAAATGGTAGCAGCACAGTGACCCGCCTCACAAGGATCTCTCGCCTTCAACGCGTGCTACCCACTCAAAAGGTGCTTATTTTATTTTGTTTGTGAGACAACCACAATGAAATGACATTCATGTCAGCCCTAGTGCCGCTCGTTCGCGCCGACCGGGTATGTATTTCTTGTTGAATTAAACTGACATTATTGATCCATTCCATTCAGGACATCGAGCTCGATCCATCTTCGTACAAAGGCTATAGCAGACAACATGCCGTGTTGGGAGAAGCCTTCGCAACATTCAAGACGATGCCATCAAAAATTGAGGAATCATCCGATCCACATATTATCCGTACTCAGGAGAAAAAGCATCAGTGCGAAGCCTTGTATGAACAAGGCTATTTATACCATGCCGTAAGATGCATCGTTGAATTCGCAAGTACCGTAAAGGAGGATTTGGGGTCCGACAGGTCGTTGGTCGACTGGCTTGCAGGTAAGCTTCGCCAATTGGTCATTGCTCAAGTCAGTCGATACCCTTTCGTTAGACTTAAGCCGCCGGTGCAGCGCGGCTCTTGAAATAGTTGGAGATCATGCATCGAGTGCCCCTGAAGCTCTAGAAGCCTACTCAACCGCGCTGTCGCTCATCTCCTCACCTCCAGCCACTCTAATACTCAAATGGGTAAGAATGGCGTTAATTAACGGCTCAGTGCGCGATGCGTTGAGCGCAACTTCTAAGGTATAGTGGGCATTATTGTTCGACATCTGGTTGTTGATATCTTTTCTGTTCAGTTCAAGGTTGCGGAGTTTGATATTCACAGAGCGATATGTGACATTCTCGAGGGGGACGGCCACGTCATACAGGCAATCCAGTGTTTCCAACAGCGGCTAGTTGAACTACAGAACGACACAAATACCCAGGGCGAGCGAACGCAATGGGAACTCGGTGAATAATTTCCCGTTGAAATTACAAACGTTAATTGAAGCATTCCTTTAGACTTCCAACGACGCTGTGCAGAGAAGCTTGAGATACAGGGCGATATCGCAATGGAATCCAACAACCACGACGATGCCATCACATACTACGCGAACGCGCTACCACTTGATCCAACGAATATGAATCGGATCATCGTCAAATGTTGTACAGTACGAGCAGCTCTGTGGGCGGAGGCGCTCGTTCGCGCCGACCGGGTATGTATTTCTTGTTGAATCAAACTGACATTGTTGATTCATTCCATTCAGGACATCGAGCTCGATCCATCTTCGTACAAAGGCTATAGCAGAAAACATGCCGTGTTGCACCGCATGGACCGCCACGGAGAAGCCTTCGCAACATTCAAGACGATGCTATCAAAAATCGAGGAATCATCCGATCCACATATTCGTAGTGAGTCACTTATATAATTAGCTCTCAGAACACCCAGCTAATTTCACGACGGTGATAGGACTTCGCCATCGGTATGTCGACGCCACATCAGATATTCAGAAGATCGTCCAACAGACTATCCGCTCCATCCCACGCGTGGTCATCAACACTAGCAACGGTCTCCTCTGCGACAGAATGGACCAGGCATTAGCTTTCGAACAGCTCCCTATTTTTGACGAACTGCGGTCTTCAATGACCGCGGGAGTCGACGACGCACGCATTCGGAGAGAGGTGAAATCATTCTACCGATACGTGATGCTTTCCCACAGGTGGGAGGATGGGGAGCCGCTTTTTCAAAAAGTCAAGGGTATATCGGTCTACGAGCTGGAGGAGTCCTCGCCCAACATCAAACTCAGGACGTTTTGCAAACTCGCACGTTCTTTCGGATTCCAGTGGGTGTGGTCGGACACGTGCTGCATCGACAAGAAGGATAACGTCGTGCTGCAAGAGTCATTGGTCGCCATGTTTACATGGTATCGTGGCTCATCCCTCACCATTATCTACCTGCGCGGTGTCTTGTCGCAATCTCAGAAACCCGGCGACTTGCGAAACAGTATCTGGAACACCCGCGCATGGACCTACCAAGAGTACATTGCCGCAGAAACAGTACAATTCTATACGGAGGACTGGAAACCTTACCTTGGACTCGACATGCTCAACCACAAGGTCTCACCGGAGATCGTTGCGGAGATGCAGCAGGCTTCGGGTGACCTCAGGCAGGAGTTAGCAGTGCTTCGACCTGACTTGGGAAGGGTACGGGAGAAGCTTTACGTGGCGTCGGGTCGTAGTACAACAGTCGAGGAAGACACTGCATACTCGCTGCTCGGGATCTTCAATGCGTCGATTCCAGTCATATACGGGGAGGGGGACCGTGCAGTCGGTCGACTTCTCGATCACGTTCTGACAGGATCGAGAGACATCACGATCCTAGCTTGGACTGGGCGTTCGGGTGGCTACAATAGCTGCTTACCCACGGATCTGACGGTTTACGGCGAGCTCATTCCTTCACACATTCCAAGACAGATGGGGATGGTGGAAATGGACCGCATGGTGAGGTCGTTGCGCTCATTACTGCCAGACCTTCTTGTGGCTGTAACGCTGTACAAACGCCTTCATCAACTTGTTTCGCCATCATTTGCGGCAAGCCGCCTGCAACTTCCAGGGATCATATTCCCAGTCAACAACATTGTCTCTGTTTCAGAGTCGGATCCCGATTCGAACACCCGTGTTTATCTTCTGAAGACCACCATGCTCGGGGACGTCCAGGTCAAGACGACGGATGACCTATCCGGGATGAGAGATACCGTTCTGATTCATCCTTGGATCAATCCTTCCCTCTACCAAGACGTATCACGCCGGGCTACCGGAGTAGATGAAACCACGCGTGCGCTACGGATGCTCGTCCGTCTGAGGCAGCCTTTTGGTGCACTCTTGCTGGCGCCACTGTGGGAGGAACAAGAACAGTACAAACGTCTCGCTTCAGATTGTCTGATCACGGTCCGGATTCCGGAGGAGACTCCATTGAGTGACTTGATCAAAGGTATCCGGACGGTCGACATACAGTAGTCGTCTTCTTCCGTGGATTTGATCGCCTACCTTGGGGGCCTCCGTTATCTTGTACGCTACCCTCACTTCGAGATTACAGGACTACTCGATGAAACCGTAGCGCTTAACCCCCGCTCCGCATTCGACATGCTTTTTACAGTCGCCATTCCTTTCCAACTTGTCGGTTCGGTTCGGTCTGCGTTCACCCTATTTCTTTTGATAGTCTAGTTGACCTTGGGTCTTGTGGCGTTTGGTATGCCGCCTCTGTCAATAACTACAAGGAAGATCGCCCATGTACATTATTTCCTGGATGTGTGGAGCGCATAGTTCTTGCTCGTCAACGCATGTCGTATTGCGAGCTCGAATATGGATCCATAGTGTTTACGCTGAATGTAAATGAGCAGGGGCCTTTGTCACACCACAGGACTGCCCCAATGCTCCTGTCGCAGCAAAGGGCGTCCTATCCTACCATGTGCGTGTGTGCCGTGACCACTAGCCCATCTCGCAGATATGTAATTAATTTGCTACATACAGTAAGACAGCCTACCGGATCATCTCAAGGACAATGACAGATTGGTAGACGACGGTACATCTCGGAGTGCTTCATGGGAAGCGGATGCCATTGGTGCCATGACATCAATGTGAGATCCTTTTCATCAGACATGGCATTGATCAGGAACTGATATTTCTTTGGTAGCATTATCCTGGCGCCCTGCAAAACAGCCAAGACTTGATATCATGTCGCCGGACACGAACGGTTACTAAACCCTGCCATGCCATAACGCCTTGCGGCAGCACCAGTACGGTGGTCGCCTCATTTGGGACCAACTTGAAAGGGGTCATGATTGAATGATCAAATCGGCGTGAACGGATAACAATTTGGACAGCGCAGGGCCAACAATCGTGTCTTGATACGATCATCATCCTCCCATCCTCTTTTCACGGATTGTGCATGATACATAACAATGAGAATGGCTTTGTTGATGTCAGTGTTAGGTTGTTTCGTGGTCATCGTTCGTTTCCAACCATTTCGAGAGTGGTTTCCCCCATCTTCGACTCGGGGTCAGCACCAAAAACTTGCAGGTGATAGGACGGGCGGGCCAGGGATAGCGCCCAGGGGGCGGAGGCAGTTGCATTCCTGCCAAGGCACAATGGATCGATATGTCATATAGGGTGGACGGCGTACAAACCAAGGAATTAACAAACTCACTTTCTCCTTTCCACAGCTCTGAATCTGATACCTGGTCAAAAAAAAAGAAACATTCCCACAGAGCTTCTAGGCCTTAGAGACGATGAAAGGTAAGTACGTTAGCAAAAACTACTGCAGCGACAATATTGATGGGACAAAGATTGGATCCCTTGGGGAAACACCGACCTCCCACCGGCAGAAGTTAAGGAACCGTGGTCGGAAGTAGTAAGATGGAAACTCGGGTGAAATGAATCCCCTGAGAACCGCCACTTCCAAACGGGACGCACAAGATGTCGTTTCACAGACTGCATACAATCAGTTGCATTCCTCGATGGAAATCACGTTGTGAGTGCTGACGCGCTGACGAAGCGGGGGAGATTCGACGTTGGCGAGTAGAAGATGGAACCGAGGAGGGGGAGCCAATGGGTAGGTCTTCAATGATCAATGCCAGTGGGGCCGATGATGCAAACTTTAAGAGAGAGGTCAAGGAATACAATCGATATGTGATGCTCTCCCACCGGTGGGATGGCAGCAAACCACTTTTCCAGGAAGTCAAGGACATCTCGATCTACGTCCTAGAGACATCCTTTTTTTGATTCCATTTTCGTCCCTTTAGGGGTCAGACCCTATGTGGGACGTACTAGAGACATCCTTGACCGTGACCAACGTCAAACTGCAGATATTCTGCAAACTCGCACGTTCTTTCGGAATCCTGTGGGTGTGGTCGGACACATGCTGCATCGACAAAAATAACAATGTGTTGTTAGTACAAGAATCAATGTTATTCAGAATCATTGGTCGCGATGTTTACTGGGTATCGTGACTCGTCTACCTCCGCGGCATTTTGTCACAGCTCCAGAAACCTGGTGACTTGCGGAACAGTACTTGGAACACACCTATCAAGGGTACGTTCAAGTTGCTGCCCAGACGGTCAGATTCTATACAGAGGACTGGAAGCCCTACCTCGGATTGACCATGCACAACCATAAGGACTCACCAATGATCATTTCAGAGATGCAACAGACAGTGGGCGATCTCAGACAAGAAATTACGTCGCTCCAGCCGGACATGGGGAGGGTGCGGGAGAAGCTTTATGTGGCGTCGCCACACGACGAAAGAGGAAGACACCGCATACTCACTGCTTGGAATCTTCAATGCGTCGATCACAATCGTGTACTATGGGGAAGGAAACAAGGCAGTTGGTCGTCTTCTAGACCACGTTCTGATGGGGTCAATGGACATCGCATCCTAGCTTGAACTGGGCGTTCGGGTGACTACAATAGCTGCTTACCCATGACGGTTTACGGCGAGCTCATTCCTTCGCACATTCCAAAACCGATGGGGATGGTTGAGACGGAATGCATGGTGAAAGCGTTGCGTTCCTCGCTTCCGGAACTCTGTGACCGTCTCACTGTATCAACGTTTCAGTCAACTCGGTTCCCCATCATTTGCGGCAAGCCGCCTGCAACTTCCAGGGATAGTCTTCCCAGCCACTGAAATTCTCTTTTCGGGGGAAAGCTGAAATTGCAAGGTCAAACCGTGCGACTTCAGTTCTCCCCCGAAAGACAGAGTTAGCATTCTGTTTCGATTTTTTTTTCCGTTGAGAACGAGGGTGTTGTTCTCGCCTTTGCCAGTCCGATCGCAACTGGAAAGTGGCTGCGGTCCTATTTGTCATGAGGTGTTCGATACGTCGCCTCAATCCACGAAAATCACACATACATGTACCCACCTTTCTTTGGTGTTGGAGACAATATGCGCTCTAAACGGACCTCGCGTGCGGTATGGCGAGGTCAGAGTGTCAGAGCCATATACGTCCACTCCGAATGTGAATAATCAAACGGCTACGCACGTACCTGTTCGCGAACAGTTAACGGTGTTTATGTTGGGGGCCAGTACATCGTCTTATGAAACCCCTGAACTTGGCAGCCCTCATAAACAATGACTCAGCAGCAGTCCGCAGAAGTGTGTGTACTCAGCGATATGCCGGTCATGGGGGCTCATCCGACCCGCGTGTGTGCGCGTCTGGCTTTGCGTGCGCCAAAGCACGAGTGGGGAGAAAAGTCTTAGTCCAGTTCGATTGTCGATTGATAAATCGATAACGGGCCAGTGTTTGGAGCTCCGACTCGGAGCAAGCCAAGCGTTGTTGAGCGTGCGAACTCCGGGTGGCTGCCCTTCCATGTTTTCTTTGTTGCGATCAACTTGCGATGGTCTTGTTTCCTGAGGTTCAATCAAGGGCGCAGGGGGAGCTTGATGCGGTGGTGGGCAACTTAGGATGACATTCGAACATTTTCTAACCCTTCACTCAGACAGAAATCACCTTTCGACTCTCCGTGAAAGCATACACAGACATTCCTCGGCATCTGTTGTTATCCATTCCCCGTCACACTTGTGAGTCACATAGTAATATTCAATGTATCATTGAAATCATCCTCATTCTGCATAGTCATAGTCGTGTCAACTCAGAAATGCACATCCGCCCATTACAAACATTTCACACCAAGCATCACTCGGGTCACTGGCCCGGATGGCCAGTAACTACCTAGCGAGTTCCTTTTTACCTTGAGGGATGATCCGGTCACACATGGCCACAAGTGAGGCCTGATGGGCCATCATTGAACCTCAAACGCAAGATAACTGCGTGTCTCAAGCGACGTGGAGTTGTTGATCAGTGGATTCGTCTGCTGTGCACCTGCACTTGTTTGGCGGGCGTGTACTTTGACACCGTTCAAAATACACACCTACCAAACACCGTGCATTCAATGTGTTGTGTACGGTCAATGACTTTTTGAACGATGACATGGATCCCGAGCCATCTACTACAAATGCGAACACATCCGAACTTCTGGATGAGGCAAAAGCTGCGCACGATGCTGTCGTGGTAGTACAAGGAACTTGTGCCCAGGCTCGTCAGAAGGCCAATGAACTATATGGCATCACTATTTCTGCTCGACAAGGAGTTGGCGGCGGCATTCATTAAGGCCAAGGTGCGTAATTTGGATTTATTGGTTATATGCTATGACCATTGAACATCATTCTTAGGTTGCGGGCACAAAGATCTCGCACGACAGCATTGAATCATACCTCAGCATGGCTATTGCATCGGATGAAGAAATTGACTTGGTGTTTGGGATATTGGGACCACGCGCGTACCACACTGCCCTGCCTTGCCCAAATGGCACTCGAGTACCTTTGGGCACCTGGGCCTGTGCATCTCATACGCGTTTGGGTAACATTTGTGCCGGACGGCTCGCAGCCACCCAAAGCCAATGATTCAGGTGTCAGATCACTGCCAGGTCTGCATGGTCGGAGGCGCTACTGCGTGGTTAATGGAGCGTTTTGTCACTTCAACTCGTACCCTTTCAACGTGGAGCGCACTGCTATGTAGTTGTTGTTTGGAAAGCAACCATTGTCGAATTTTGTACTATACGTTGCCAGTTTGGTCGAAGATATGCACGCATGGATACTGTACTGGTTTCTTGGGAATGAGTTCGATGTTATGTTGGCGCGGGAAAAAGAGTGTGCGCCTTCTTAGTACTTACCGCCTCCAGCAACAACCAACCGCAACAACGCGCTAGCCTTTTTTTTGTTCCTTCTGCTCGAAGACAGTCGACTTGCACATAAAGAAGTTCTGTCACGAGTCCGACAAGTTGTAGCTCATTCCACCAGCCGGTGTCTCCTGCCGAATCCGCCAGTGAATTGTGATCTTCCGGAATGAAACGATGACACACGATGTTTTGGTGCCATGTGGCCAGGAACCCGTTGGTCTCGACCGGCCAATGCTTCAAGGAAACTAGATGAATTGGTATGCACAGCCTGAGGCGGTTGTGAAGATGTGCCGAATTCAACATTCAAAATTGGGCATCCGATTTCTGCTGCGGCTTGCTTCGCTTCCAAGTCCGAATCATATCATGATCAGTACCGTGACGTCAGTGATGGCGGCAGAGCCCAACCGAGTGCCAGTGGCGTCTTTGAAGTTCGACGTGACTGTTGCTCCTTCAAGTTCTGGATCGCTGACTTGAAGACCTCCTTGAACTTGGGCTCTACCTTCCATGTTGCTACTACCGTCAATATTTGTCTTGGTCTCGGATCATCGAAAAAGTTCCGTTCTCCTATGCCCCGACTAACGGCAATGACTCCACCCCCGAGAACAAGCTGAAGGCGGTTACCTTTTTCCCTACTATGGATCGTTTACGACGTCCACGGACCAGCTTTCGGATTCGGTGCGTTTCGGTCACCGAAGGCCTCCGATTTTCGATATGGTGGTCTCATCGTGCGGTTTCGATCGTTGATCCACTGACGGCGCTACGGTGTTGGTATCGTGACTTCCCCGCCGGGTCCAATTCTGCATAACTTGATGGAGCGGTCGGCTCGGTAGCTCTGACGTTCTCTTTCCCCTCGCTACGGGTCCGGTAGTCCCTCTTCACCGATTCCTTGAGCCGTTCGTGCTCGATTTAGCCCCTCCAAGATGACCGGCCCTTCGCGTTAAATAGTGGCCGCCATCAGCCCAGAATCTTCGGCCATCCTCCACCTTTCAGCTATCCCTCCAGGACAATGGCTCAGGCATTCTTTCTCATTGGTGTCTGTTTCTTAGGAGCTGGGCTATTATTTATCAAACGGTTGCTCAACTCGAGGCGCTCCAGTCACCTTCCACCAGGACCTACTGGCTGGCCCGTGATTGGCAACTTTTTTGACGTACCGACGGAAAAGAGCTGGGAGGGCTTTGCAGCCTTGAGTAGAAAATATGGTGCGCTTTTTCCAGAGTCTCGCCATTACCCCCGCATATAGACTTTGACTTTGGCCATCAGGGGATATCTCGACCGTAACAATGCTGGGGACGCGATACGTCGTTCTAAACTCGCTTCAATCAGCCTTGGCGGTCCTGGAGAAGCAGAGCGCCAAATGTTCCGACAGACCTTGCCTTACGATGGCATCCGACTTGGTCGGCTTCAACAAGGTGATATTGTTCATAAATTACAACGAACCGCTCCGGCAGCAACGCAAGTACTTTCATCGTCTGATGGGCACCAAGGCCAGCGCGGCCGAGTTCAATCCGATAGAAGAGGAGGAGACGCGCCGGTTTTTGTACAAAGTGTTACGGAACCCTGACGGATTGGTCGATCACATACGTTCGTAAGTGCAGTTTGATTGCATGATAGTCCTCGCTTGTCATCACCACACTATTCAGCACTGCCGGCGCTATCATCCTCAAGGTAACGTATGGGTAGTATTCTGTCCGAGAAAAGGATGATCCATTCGTTGAGCTGGCGGAGAATGTGATGAGCGTGGTTGCTCAGGTCGCATACCCTGGCAGCTTCCTAGTGGACGCTATCCCTGCATGTGAGGCCCACTTTGGACATACACCTCGTTGTCAATGCATGCTCAAGCGCGATTTGTAGTGAAATATCTCCCAGAATGGTTCCCTGGCGCAGGCTTCCTCAGAGATGCCAAGAGGTACCGTCAGCTTATGAACGAGGCAGTCTCGAGGCCTTTTCAATATGTCATGGATCAAATGGTACGGATACGTTACGGTCTCTGAAAACTCGCATCTCATGATGGACTAGGCTGCGGGCACAGCGATTCCATCCTTCTCGTCCACGTTGTTGCAAGGAGAAGTGAGTCCAGAAGAAGAAGATATCATCAAATGGGTCTGTATGGCCCTCTATCTCGGTATGATCGATTCTCCATCACACTCGTCTCGTCTCATTTCTTTCTCGCAGGCGCATCAGATACGGTATGGCCGTACATCTGGCAGGTAACCAGCTGATTGAAGACCGTCTACAGGTCGTCGCTACTATCCATTCCTTCTTCCTCGCGATGGTCTTGTCCCCCGAGGTTCAAGCCAAGGCGCAGGCGGAGCTCGACGCGGTCGTGGGCACGGAGAGATTACCCTCTTTCGACGACCGCGATTCGCTGCCGTACATCAACGCGATCTGCAAAGAAGTCTTGCGATGGCACTCTGTCACACCGCTAGGTACAGTCTTTACGACGAGTCTTGGGGGCACGTTTGCTAAACTGCATTAAAAAGCGGTGACCCACGTCTCCACGGAGGATATCTATTCCGACGGGTTCCTCATTCCCAAAGGGTCGTGCATCATCGCAAACACGTGGTGAGTTATGTCGATCCCTATGTATGCTCGGAAACTCATGCGGTACGATGTGTTGCGGCTACGCATATGTGTACAGGGCGATCTTGCATGACGCGTCGACGTATCCAGATCCTGGGGTGTTCCGTCCTGAGCGGTTCCTCGGCGAGACGCCGCAGCCGGACCCGCAGACGGTGTGTTTTGGGTTTGGAAGGAGGTGAGTTATGCCGACTCTCTCTCGCGCAACTGGGTGATGAAACAGGGTTTTGTGTCCTTGTTTTTGTTAGGGTATGCCCAGGTAAGAGCATTGCGTGCGCCCCCTGACTGTTACGGACGACGACGACGATCTTTACATGACAGGGTTCCGCCTCGGGGAAGCGGCCCTGTTCATCTCGGTCGCCATGTCTCTCGCCGTGTTCAAGATTTCAAAGGCCGTTGTCGACGGGGTTGAAGTCGCCCCCGAGGTCGACGTCACCTCGGGTGTCGTTTCGTGAGTAGCGATCGGTTCGTTGTGACTGAATGATGACGAACGACTGGTTAGCCATCCGAAGCCGTTTAGGTGTCGGATCAGTGCCAGATCTGCGCGCGCCGAGGCATTAATGCTGCGTACTTGAGCGTCGGTAGCGTTTGAAAGCGCGTACAACTCATGTACGACCTCGTGTTCCCGAGACGGAGACGAAGACAAAGGAGGGTCGGATCGTTGGGTCGATCAACTAGTATGTACACGCCGTGTTTCTATATTTCCTCCCTTTTTTTGGAGATGCTCCAGTAGATGCACATGTAAACTCTCTTGTTCTCTCTCTTTTCATATACTACTGTTGTCCAGCCGGCGCGGAGGATCCCGTCGTTTCGATGGGTTTCATGGCCGGGAACAGCAATACTTCCTTGATGTCTGCGAAAATGAATGATGCACTGATCATGAAGCACGTGATGCGGCATTGCTTACTAGGAGAGTCCGTAAGGAACATGACAAGTCGGTCGATGCCCATGCCCCAGCCTCCGGTAGGCGGGAGACCGTGTTCCAATCTGGTGAAGAAAGAGAGCGCGGTGAACTCGGAATAGAGCGGACAAACTCAAACTCACGCGTTCACGAACGTCTCGTCTACAGGCTGCGCCTCTTCGTCACCCTGCTCCTTCTGTCGCGCCTGTTCCTCGAAACGCAGTCGTTGCTCGAACGGGTCGTTCAGCTCCGTGTAGGCGTTGCAGATCTCCTTGCCACACAAGAAGGTTTCGAAGCGCTCGCACAGACCGGGGCGCGAACGGTGGTTCTTGGCGAGCGGAGACATGACTTGAGGGTGACCGACTATTTAAAAGTGAAAATGCGCACGCGGGTCAGAGTTGGTCGAGGGTGGGGAACAGTGAAGAGGCATACCGATGAAAGCGGGAGAGATACAGAGCGGTTCGATGTATTCGCCGACGAGCTACGGTCGCTCGCCGTCAGAGTCTCGACGCAATCACGCGTCAGGGACTCACCTTGTCCAGGAGCCTAGCGTTTGTGCGGGGTTCGGAGCATTCAACGCCGTGCTGCATGGGAAAACGCGATCGTGAGCGTGGCGAGCGCATGCAGTTGATGGTGTGCCGATTACCTTTTGGCAGAGGTCGATGAGGAACTTGTTCGCTTCGGCGGTGTGCAGCGTCTCGCTCGGTGGGAACTTGACGCCCAGCTTTTCCTCGAGAGTCTCGATCATATCGTATCGCTTCCAGGGCGCCTGGAAATCCATCACGAGCTTCTTGCCGCCCTTGCCTTCGGGGTGGTACGTCATGACTGTGCTCCCGTCATTGAGGGACTTGACCATCCCTTCGAGCAAGTTCTCCGTGAGTTCCATGATGTCGTACATGTCCGCGTACGCCATGTAGAATTCGCAGAGGGTGAACTCGGGGTTATGGGTGAGGTCGATACCTTCGTTTCTGAAGACGCGACCGATTTCGTACACACGGTCGAGCCCGCCGACGGTGAGTTCCTTTAGGTACAGCTCGGGAGCGACGCGGAGGAACAGGTCGAGGTTGAGGTCGTTGTGATGCGTGACAAAAGGCTTGGCCGTAGCGCCACCAGCGAGCATGCTCGTAATGGGCGTTTCGACTTCGAGGAAGCCATGGTTGTCGAGGAACCGGCGAACATAGTTGATGATCTTGGAACGAGTGATGAAAATACGACGGGTATCGTCGGATAGGATAAGGTCTAAGTAACGCTTTCTATATCTAGTCTCTTGATCTTTGAGACCGAAATGACCGGAAGGCAGCTGGTGCAAGTTGGGCGCGAGGAGGACCATTTCCGAGGGTGAAATAGACAACTCTCCCTTTTGGGAACGGGATGGAGCGCCGACGACGCCGACGATGTCACCCCTGCGGAAGAGTTGTTGGGTGGCCATAAAAGTCTTTTCATCGGCTGCATCACTGCGTTGCGTTCAACAGAGAGCGCGTCGGAAAACATGGTATCACGTACCGGACGTTGGCGAGGATCTGGACGTGCGTTCCTTCGCCGTGTAGGTCGTAAAATTTGAGCTTGCTACCGCTGCTCCGCATGTTGTGTATCCGTCCTGCGAGATTGACCTGGACGCGTTCGAGCTTTTGACCTGGAGCGATCAACCCATCCTTGCCGTACTCGCGGATAAAGTCCGTGATCGACCTAGTGACATTGAACTTGTGGGGATATGGGTTCGGCTGCTGTGTTTCCTTGAGCTTCAAGATCGCCCTGGAGCGAAGTTCAAAGTATTGCTGTGGTTGCTTCAGAGACGAGGGCAGAGCGGATTGCTCCGATGACTCACGTTGGGGTTGAGATCGTCCTCGTTCGGTGCATTCGGTGCGCCATCCTGCGCGGGAGGGGCAGCAGCAGCCTTTTCTGCCTTTCTTGCGTCCTTTTCGCGCTGTTTCTCGCGACGCTTGAGCTCGCTGTTTGTGTGATGATGTTCAGTAGCTTGTCTTCGTGTCAAGATACGCACGTCTTTGAGATCAGTTCTCCCGTGAGTGTGTCCTTGTGAGTTGCGGTAGCCATGAATACCGATCTATGATGCTGGCGGAGAGTAGCAGCGATGCATCTCCGTACGAGCATCGATTGTCACCGAAAAAAGAAAAGATGACTAGGATATTCCCACGATGGTATCTATTTCCCACGATCATACATCACGTAAGCCAACCTAATCGATCCCCTCGCTTGCTCGTCGTTCCAGACACAGCGACAACAGACACGACAACAACGACGACCACGATGTCCTCAGACAACGAATATTCGGACGACGACACTTGCTACCTCGACGACGAGGACGAGGACATGCTCAGCCCACAGGACGACGGTGAGTGCCCTACCATGCCTGAGGGGGCTCCTCTGGCCGTGTGCCACCTCAGGCTCACTGCGCTCATAGACTCAGATCCATCCGATGAGGAGATGGACATGGATGTCTTTGGGGACGACTTCAAAGTCCCACAGCGTGCCCTCCACAAGGCATACGAGGTCGAGCACGAATCTCTTCCCCAGTCCGCCGTCGAGAAACTCATGGCAGCAGACGTCGAGCACATCGGTGGCATATTCGGCGTAGACGTGCGTCGTTCCACACAGATCGTCTCTCCGTATTCCCAACCCTTTCCCCTTCTTGTAGGCCAGCATTGCCTCCCTCCTCTTGCGCTACATGAGCTGGAACAAGGAACGTCTAATCGAGAAATACATGGATAATGCCTCGGCTGTTTCTGTTGCTGCGGGAATATCCCCTGCACCCAAGACGCCCCCTTCCTGCTCAGCACCCGGCCCCGAACGTTCCCAGGGTACTTCATCGATCGCCCGGTCTGGAGCTCCCCGCCGGCCCATGCGGCAAACACTCGGTATGTTTAACCATGCTTCTCGGTCCTCCGGCCCCCCTCTGACGGCACCGGCACAGCCCCAACTCCAAAGCCAGAGCCTTTCGTGTGCCCAATCTGTTATGATGACACGCAAACGGCGTTTGCCGCGCTCTCGTGTGACCATGCTTTCTGTACCGAGTGTTGGAGCGCCTATATCTCCTCCAAGATTCGGGAGGAGGGCGAACATGGAATCAGGTGTATGGCCGAGAGTTGTGGCCTCATCGCACCCGATCCGTTCATCCGCTCCGCTCTTGCGGACGACACAGCCACTTGGGAGCGCTTCAACGAGCTCCTCGTGCGGCACTTTGTTGGTTCCAACCCAAACTTGAAGTATTGCCCTTACCCATCA
>JBBPPB010000161.1:0-19528 GCA_038091755.1 Leccinum pallidistipes | reverse complement strand
CGAGTATAGGAATAATATTTCAAGTTGGAAAGTTCGGTAAATGAATGTTGTGAAGTCCGGCATCTTGCCGAGGTCGAGTCTACTTCAACTTGAGGGTAAGCTATGGCCGTTTCGCAACCTATGACTCGGAACAGACCCGACAGACTACAGTTCGAAATGCCTCGTTCGAGTCGTCTGACAGACTGGTCATCAGGCTTGGTCATTTCATGCGGTTATTGTTGCATGCGTGACCGAACTAGATCAGCTCTAGAGGTGCATTCTCGCATTTCATTCCCCAGAAACCCTTCTACATCAATCCACTCATCTCTCACTGACTCTTGTAACTTCAAGTTGTAAGCTGCGAACCATGTTGTTCTTGGTGGGTCACCGGTAGGTTCGTGTGGTCGACAAGTCGCCTAGTAGGGACCCTAGGGTCATTTGTGAGGATATCTGTTGTTCAATTTTTGTCTTGAATCCTTCCAGGCTGGGTCCTCTGCTGATGTGTTATTAGGACTGATCACGTCCTCTTGAAGAGGATACAGAAGTTCGGTACCAGATGTCACAATGCATCTATCTGACAGCTGCCTGCTGCTGCCACGAGCTCAATTTCAACCATGATCTGTCAGGTTGCAGGATATGCATGTACTATGCCTGTCATGCTTCCTTTTTCTATGAACTTAATGATGACAGTGAAAGCAGGGTGCGCATAGAAGCATGATCATAGCAAGTATCACAATTACAGTATATACACGCAATAAGAATCTAGTTCCAACAAGATGCCCAGGCTGTTCCAAATGAAGAACAATCAACATCGTGTTGATAGGTTCTGTTAGAGGACATGATCAGGGAATGAATGGGAAGACAGAAGTCACGCCTATTCCAAGGAGCAATCCAGCCAAAGCAACCACCACCAGAAGTTTGAACCCATCCATCTTTCTCATACAGATCACCAAATGAAGCAAGTTCTTGTACCCTCCATACTTTGACATAATGGTCCAGAGATCCAGAAACAATATATCTGCCATCAGGGGAATAGGCAACAGAGTTGACAAAAGATGTATGCCCTTGGAATGGACCTGCCACAGTTTGACCAGTGGTGACATCCCAAACCCTGATGTTCTTGTCCTTTGACCCAGAGACAATGTGGATGCCATTGGGTGCATAAGCAATGGACTCAACTGAGTCTTCATGCCCATGGAAAGGACTAGACATGAGTTGACCAGTGGTTGCATTCCATACTCTAATTGTCCCATCCTCAGAGCCAGAGACAATGCAAGTCCCACCTGGGGAATAGAGAACAGATCTGACTGGAGACTTGTGCCCTTCAGGTTGAAGTGGATCTCCCATGGATTCTCCAGTAAATGCATGCCAGACTCTGATGGTCCCATCTTCAGAGCCAGAGACAATTTGAGCCCCATCAGGTGAATAGGAAACAGACCAGATTGGACCTGTATGACCCTCCAATGGACCTGCAACCAATTGGCCAGTGACTGCATCCCAAACTCTGATGGTGTTATCTTCTGATCCAGAGACAATGCAAGTTCCATCTGGTGAATAGGCAATAGACCAGACAGGAGAGAGGTGTCCTCCAAAAGGACCAGCTATAAATAGACCTGTGACTGCATCCCAAACCCTAACAGTTCCATCCCAAGAACCAGAAGCAATACAAGTTCCATCAGGTGAATAGACCACAGAGAGGATTGAATCTATATGTCCCCAGAATGGTCCTGCCACTGTAGAGTGACCCATGGTAGCATCCCATACCTTGATGGTCTTATCCCAGTAACCAGAGACAACACGAGCACCATCAGGTGAGAAAGAGACAGACATGACAAAGTCTGTATGCTCTTCAGGTTGAGTTACAGTAGATTGATTTGTGGTTGCATTCCAAACCCTGAGAGTGTGATCCTCTGAACCAGAGACAATATGAGTCCCATCACGTGAATAAGCAACAGACCAGACTGCATCTGTATGCCCCTCCAATGCCACAGATTGGCCAGTAGTTGCATTCCAGATCCTAATTGACTTGTCTCTTGAACCAGAAACAACATGGGTGCCACCAGGGGAGTAGGAAACAGACCAAATTGCAGATGTGTGCTTATTAAATGGATCTAAAACCAGTTGACCAGTGGTTGCATTCCAAATCCGGATGGACTTATCAAGTGATGCAGAGGCAATGTGCTTTCCATCAGGTGAATAGGAAACAGAGGTGACTGAATCTGTATGTCCCCTGAATGGGTGTGCAATCAATTGACCAGTACTTGCATTCCAGATTCTAACTGTGCCATCTGCAGAGCCAGAGACAATGTTGAATCCACCACCAGGTAACTGGGGTGAATAAGCAACAGACCAAACTCTGCTTTCATGCCCCTCAAAAGGACCTGCCACAGGATGACCAGTAACTGCATCCCAAACCCTGATAGTCTTATCATAAGAGCCAGAGGCAAAGTGTGCTCCATCAGGTGAATAGGCAACACTTGTAATTGAACCTGCATGCCCTTGGAAATCCACCACACACTGACCAGTTGTCACATTCCAGACTTTGAGAGTCATCTCTGCAGATCCAGAGACGATATGGTTTCCATCAGGAGAGAAAGCGATGGTCCAGATTGGTTCTCCATGCCCTTCAGACAGATTTGCTACCAACTGACCAGTGGTTGAATCCCAGATCCTGATACACATATCTCCTGAGCCAGAGGCAATGTAGCCCTGACGTGAATAGGCAACACATTGGACACCATCTGTGTGTCCATGCATGACATGTATTTCTGCTGGCCAACTAGCTGGTTGTCCTGATGTGACTGAGATATGCATTTGGAGGTGATCTTGCCAAAGTCCATACAGCAAAGAGCTGGAAGGTGTTTGAGGCATAGCTGATAAATAAAGATGGGGAGTTGATTTCCTGAGAACAGGAGCAAACACTTGAATGAATTGGAATGTTTCTGATGCTAGAGTGGCAATTTCTTTGTCCTGGTAAGAGTTGGCTCAGTGCTTATCCTTCAAATTTATATAGAATTAATCTTACCTTGGTCCATGTTTTTAGGATAGCACAAGTCTCCAAGGCAGACTGGATGAACACCAGTGGAGAGAGAAGAGAGAGGAGGCTAATGCCTTCCAACCAGTAGGGAAGATACTCCTTGAAGAAGAGTGTAACCTCACCCGACAGGTCCTGCGTACAGTCGACTTCTTCCAAGTGAACCATCCAGTATTGGCAAGAGTATGTCAAGTAAGTGGGGATGGCTTCCTTTACGCGTCTAGGCAGATTAGGAATGGCTGCATTAAAGGTCCGGGCATCTTCGAGGTGACAAATATTGAACCTAAGCATGTTTCGCATGCATGAAAGCAAAGCTTGTCCGAGACACAGAGAATGCCGTGGTTGCATAGAGACATGGAAGGAATGACTGCGGGTTTCGTCCAGCAAAAAGTCTCTGAATGAGGTATGAAGCGGACGGATGGGTTTCTCATCATCATGCACTCCGTCGAGCAGCGACCCCATAGGTTTGATGATATCACGGATGTTCAGGTCTTTATTCAACGGGAAAAGGGCGGAAAGGGATTTGAGAGAGAGAGGTTCCCTGAGCGAGAACAAGATTGCCATAACATTCTGAAAAGCTTGTTGAGCCTTGTCCAGGGTGAAAAGTTGGCATAGTATTGTTTGGTAGAGCTCATATAGAGGGCGGATCGCAGAACTGTTATCCTTCTGCAAGACTAAATCAAGCCGCTCGCATGGACTAAGCCCAACAGCACCGAGCCCTTCAACGAAATTGCATGCAGTAGACGCCCACTGGAAGAGATGCTGGGAACGTTGGACAAGCAGTTGGCACCACTCTTGATTGGAATAAGATTCGAGGTCGGTATACTGAAGGGAATGGTGTATGAACTTCTGGATATCACCGTCAACAATGTCCTGCGGGATGTCACCCATCTGCTTATGAACTACATTGGAGCCAGCGGAAAGAAGTGCGGAAAGGATGTCGTTTTCCGGACGAGCAGTAATGAGGAAGCAGAGGTTGGCAGGAAGGGAGTTCTCAGTTATTTGCTTGGAGATAGCTCGTAGAAGTGGCCGGCGACTGGCTTGATCCCCACTTTCATCAAGAGCATCGATGACGATTACCATCGGCCCAATGGCAAACAGGTTTTCACTAGGTTCGATGATCAACCGCTCGACTTGCTCTAACGGCGATCCAGAGGTCCGAAGCGCCCGGTTCTCTTTCACGACCTCCCAAAGAGCAGATTTGTACTGCGGGTCGTGATCTGAGAGGTCACGCGCAATAGTACTGAACAGATTTTGCGGGTTCCGCTTTGCAACATCAGTGCTGGCAAAGCAAAACGATGACCCCAATCGCTTTTGGCCATCGTACAATCGCGCAATTGAATGTGCCACGGCAGATTTGCCCGATCCGGCGACCCCGGTGAGCAGGCACACTCGCGGGGTATCTTTATTGGGATTGTTGAGGACGTCACAGATTTCGCCGAGGAAGGATTCGCATGTGCCCGGAATGCATCCTTTGTCTTGAGTGTATCTAGCGCCGAACGCATACGGCATGTCGTTCAGGTCGATGGATTCAGCTGTGTCCAGATCTATCAATATGAGATCACCGGCGGAAGGGTCAGACGTACCGATATGTTCCACTTCATTCATCATACGCACAACAACTATGCCTGTTTGCACAGTAACTCCCTCCAAGAACGCGGCTTTAAGCTCTCTTAACGTGTTCTCGTAAGCCACGATTGTCCCATCGATATCAGATAACATATATTTCCCTGTCCGAATCACTGGATACGGAGATCAGTGGTGGGTACTGTGAATACGATGGCAACTGACAGAAGCTGTTTGAACTGGCGTATTCGGTGATGAAGTACCCACACTCCGTCACCTGCTGTATCAGCAGCGTGATGGTCTTCTTATGCGCTTTGATCGCCTTCAAGGGCTCGGCATCGTGAACAAATGCAAGGACATCGCTCATTGTACCCATCAAGCGAACGATCCGCTCATCACGATTTTTTTGACGTACGAGCACCTATGCAAAGAATCGCCCGCTATCAACGATAGTTCGAATACCGAGAAAGAGACAAACCTGATTTGCAGCTGATATGACAGACCAAGCTAGCGACGCATACGGATGAATCTGTGTGGCATTCAAATCGTGAGGCAATGAAACAACTGAATATCAAGTACCTGTGCGATATCGGTCACAATTTGATTCAATAACTCCAGCCTGTCCAGCAGTACGCCACATGTGGTCCCGAATGTCTGCACTCCGGCCACGACGTTGTTGACAATGTCGATCTCCGGGCTAATATCGGCGTCTGCCCGCATTGGGCTGGTCGCGTGGATTGCTTCGATAGCCCTAGTAACGACCTCTGTGGCTTGACGGTCGTCTGCATCAACGCCTCCAAATTGCTCAGCAACCAACATAAACCTGATCGTGATATCCGAAGGATTGGGTTCGGAGACACTCTTTGAAAGGAGTTCTTCAAGTGCTGTCATTTAAAGAGATCGCGTCAGATGGACGTGGATGATATGCAAGGGTTTCGTACCCCCATCCTTCCATTTTCTTAACACTCCGTCGATGGTATCCACGAGACTCCCGACTAGTTCATCCTTCCCGATGTGGCGCTTCTGGTAAACTCGGACGGTAAGGACGGAGCGATCGTGTCCGTCGCTAAAAAAATATCCGGTTCGATGGCATCAAAAACGGATATAGACATACTCACAAAATAAATTTCTCATCCCACAATGTGCGGTTCTTTGTCTCTTTTGCCTTCCTCGTCAGCCGTGACGTAACACCAACAGAGAATTCGATTTGGTATTGCCTCGCAATAAGGGGATTGCGCCGTACTTGACTGCGTATTTCGATGTCTGAAGGTAAAGTCAACTCCAATGCAACAAAAGGGTAAGCGCCGCAACTGTACTTTTGATTGTGATAGTTTTAGCCCTTGGATTATTTTCAGTAAGTTCTCGACAAAATCGTGGTGGAAGGTATACACACTCAGTTGGATCCATAGTTCTGTATTTGCAGATAGATGAGAGAAGATTTGGTACTTAGAAGACGATGTTGGAAGCCTCGGAAGAACAAGCCAGCAACCCATATCAGGCATGTTCGATTGATCATTACGTAATTCATTGTGGTCCATGGCTTACATAATCCAAGAATCAGTTACCTCGTCCAGACACGATGTCGGGACCGCTGTCCCTCGATGAAGAGGTTCGGCTGTACGCCACTAACTCAGAACGAGAGAAATGCTCTCTTCTTGCCACGCTATTCGGAATAATAGTTGCACTGGATTACCTCGAACGAGCGTACGTCCGTGATGCACTCACACCTGCCGAGTGAGTGTTTTGATTGTTTAGTGGCTGCCGGACCTCGTGTGCTAAGGTTCGCGTTTGGGGAAGAGATATTCACCGGCGTGCACGAGACTGATATCGCAGTACATGACGATGCTCAAGCTCGTCAAGGACTCTGTCCCCTCGATCGAGCAGTTCATGACACGTTATCGCGTAACTCTTGTCCAATATTGAATGATCCCGTCACCTACAAACTCGTTATATTTCAGATGGACACCCCAGCTGCACTACATCGGCTCAAAGTCGGAGTGCCGGCGACGGTAGAACACTCAAGCGAAGCTGGTCCAGAGACCGGAAAGTGGATCGCTGAGACGACTCAGGTTCGTATTTTCGATCGTGCATCTAACGAGGCTAAATGAACAATCAACTTTCAGAATTTTATCACCTTTATGGACGCACTAAAACTGCGTCTTCGTGCCAAAGATCAGTTACATCCCATCTTGCAAGAGCTCGTCACTGGCTATGCCAGGTTCAAAGGCAGCAAAGATTGGGAGGGAAGGAGTCGGATGGTCAGCTGGTGAGTCATGCCCGTTCGGTCCCATTTTCATCGCCTGATGTTGTGGTAGGTTGATAACGCTTAATGGAATGAAAGCCTCAGAAGAGATCACAGAGGAGCAGTCGAGACAGGTCAGTCTCTCCGCAGTCCACCGTTCACTCTCTCAACCATTGATTTCTCAGCTCCTATTCGACGTCGATCATGCCTACGCCGAGTTCTTCCGCAGTTTGAGTGGAGCAAAAGGTGACTGGGCTTGACATTAACGCAATCAGAACATCACGTATACTAGCCTTGCGATGTCCCATAACCAATTCACCGCCTCTCTGGGCAGAGTATGAAACACTTTTGTATAACACCCGCCAGGCTTCTTGATTTTAGCTGCCTCTATGTCAGTTAACAATCCAGTCACCATGATGAAGCATGCTTCATACTGTCTCGATCGGCCAGAACTTAAATTACGGTACGGAGGCGCAGCGGTTACCGTAACCGAGAAATGCGTCCGCAGATGATATAACAAACTTATTCAAAGAGGGTCTGGTGGTGGACTGCCTCAACGGTTGAGGCAGAACGACATAGCGCGTTCAGGTGGGCAGTGCGCAAGGATGGTCCCCTTGGTTTTCGCTCGTAAAGTTAGGTCTCCAGTAGGCAGCAGAATTAGGTGATCGAACATGATCGAGTGTGAACTTCTTCCCACCTGCCTTCAACTCGTTCCTAGCTTCCGCCGTTTCCCCAATCCATTTTGATCAAAAGCAGTACTCTTCCGCTTAACGCTCTCCACCAGACTTTGCAAACTACGACTATTTTGATGCACGGGGCCATGGGACGGTGTTGAACTGTCAGAACGAGGGTTATTTTTCTGGCGTTTCGAACGTTCGCCAAGCAGCGCTGCCATGCTGTCAGTCTTTTTGTATCTGAAATATACATGACGAGGATCGTCAATCTCCAAATACCACAGGTAGTAGGAGGCACGACGTACTGAGGATGCGAAGGGTCAATCGCAAATTGGTGATCTTCATGAATAGCAACGAAGCGGTCGTCTTTGACGTTGATAACAAAGTCATCCTGTGTCTCGCCCGGTCCGTCGTCCACCTTATCTTTCCCTCCATGTGTCTTACGCCTGTGTTTGGACTTCTTGTTCTTTCGCTGCTTCTCCGCTTTTAGTACCGCTTTCATATCAAAATGTGTGGGCTCCCCGTTGGGGCTATCGGATGTTGCCAGCAAAGCCAGTTCGGCTTCGGTTGACTCGGTTGCTGTCTTCTGCTGCTTCGTGGGCTTTTTGCTCGCCTGACGGGTTTCCTCTTCATCGCCATGCTGACTGTCGCTCTCCGCGCCAAAGAATTCGTCGTCCAAACTCGACTTGGTCTTCGTCGACACATCATGATGATCACCCTCTCCTCTCTTCCTCGCCTCATCTTGCTTCTTCTTCTTCTTTTCTTTCATCTTCCTTCTATACGCGTCTAGTGTGGTTTCATCCTCTGGTTCCCTCGCCTCGCTGAGGCCGGGTGTGAAGGTAACCTCCATGTCAACATCACTGTCTTCCTCTTCTCCAGCCTTTCCCTCCTTTCTCTTACTTTCCTTGCGATCAAACGCATTTCCCCATCCCTCCGGAAGCTCGTCATCGTTCCCACCAAGGAGGAGCGCCCGTAGCTTGTCTCTTTCAGACTTTTTGGAGCTCTTGTCCTCATTCTTCAATTTACGCCCCCCAGGCTTTGAATTTGGTGCACCACCGCACTCGTCTTCGGAGCCCTCAGAAGACGAGGACGCAATGTAGGCACGAAAGTCCGCCTCTTCAACCTCTTTCTTCGACAAAGGGCGACGCAGGATATGGACCCGTTCTGGGTCGTCTTCATCCCAGGTGAGTTTTACTTTCGAGTGGCGGAGGGCCTACCGCGGTGTCAGTGTCATCGCTGGGAAATACTAGTATGAGTACGCACGTCAGTGGTGAACTCGATCGCTCTAAAAGGTGTATTTGAGGATTGAGTAGCTTCATCCCTGAATGATAATTAGCTCTATTTGGTCCAGAAATTGTGGAAAATTACATACCGAGGTTCGTCCTCGAAAGTCATGTCATCCGGGACAAAGCTGAGATCGAACACGTTGGCAGATCGTTCTAGCTCAGTTCCTTCGAGTTCATTATATATGTGAACAGCAGCCTGTACCGTGTCGCATTCGACGATAGCATAGTAGTAGCTGTGCTTAACATTCGTCAGCCTGCTGTCCGCCGGGAAACGAAGGAAAAGAGGGTCGTGACAGAGAATACAAGGAATCACGTACCGCAAGCGCTCTAGTTGATACTTTCTCAGAGCATTCTCGTCGTAATCAGCTTCGCTGCCTGTCTCAATGATCGTCTTCTCGTTGATCTCCTCGTCTTCCAGCTTCTTGTTTTTCTTCTTCTTGAAGACTTCCGTAGGCGGCCCTTCCTTCTCCTCCTTGGCCATCCGCTTCTTTCCAAATTGACTTGGGTAAACACGGACGTTTATCCTTCCCCTGACCATGCCCTCGTTGGCCGAAGCCGAATTTTTATCTCTGAGTGATGCAGCGGAGGCGAGTGGTGCAGCAGGTGATAGGAGCGAGGAAAATATCTTGTACAAGTGCACGGCACGAACATAGTCCCAGTCGAGGTTGACTACTGCCAGCCTCCTCGTATGCTTGACGTCCACAGTCCCTTTATGCTCAGGGACGGTCTTGGCGTATTCGGCAACCTGCGCGTCGAGGGTGGCGATTGTGTTTTCGTCGAGATCGATATCGAAGTCCTCATCATTGCCGTCTTCCAGCTTTTTAGGCTCAGCGCCGAGAGAGACGAAGCCACCTTGGTCGCTGTCGCTGTCGCCCTCGTCTGCTAAGGTACCGCGCCCGTCCTGTTCTTCCTCTTCCTCGTCCGACGACTCCATGAGCATGGTACCACGCGCATAATCGATCACAGGCGGCAGCACGGGAGCTCCTTCCTCTTCGCCGTCGCCGTCCGTCTCGAGCCTGTAAAATCTTCTGAGGCTGTCCTTTTCCTGCGTCCCCGACACCCTTCGTCCATATTTGTCGACTCTCGCTGCATGGTGGTGTGCTGTGTGTGAGCGGTTGACGGCGTATGGTCATAACATAGCGTAGGCGCACCAGGGGTTTTCTTCTTTCCACTTTTACCCTTTTCTTCGTCTCCCAAGAGGTCTTTGAAGCGATCGTCGATGACGACCTTGGAGTGGTGTTTTTTAGGGCGGCGGAACCGGGGATCGGTTCTGACGCTGGCGAATCGAGCGTCCGACATCGTTGGTGTCCTTAGAGAGAACGCAGCTGGGTGGAACACACCAAGTTTAGTGTAGCTGGTCGAACGTATTTCTCGGCTTCCGCGCGCTGATTCGGTATGACAGAAATTCGGAAGAAGAAACAGGTGCGACGTGCGACGTGCAACTTCACTTCGGAGCCCGACTTCCGATACTTCTTTCAAACTTCCTCCCACCACTCGGACTGCTCGCAGCTCGATTTGTCGACAGAAATTGGCACGCGTCCAACCAAGATAGCGCCGTGGCCCGTCAGCAAGTACCACCCGTCAGAGTCCGCGCAGTCCGACGCAATACGCATATCTTTTTAAGAATCACGTTGTCCTCGAGTTCGAGTTCGAGACCATGCATCGATGAGCGATGAAGATGTCTCAGCGGTTCTGACAATTCCCGTGTCTCTAGACGGGAATACGTGTATGCGACACCACCGCCGGAGATCATAATCGTCTGGTTACAAATCGAACTCTAGTAGTCGACTCGGTAATAATACTACAATTGAGTGGTAAGCATAACAGCGTTTCATCAGGCGCAACGCATGGATGCATGTAAGCCTTCAAACAACCACTCTGAACTCCAGCACTGCGGATTCCCCAAGGTCATATACTTTCTCCAACTGTAGACCGGCTCTGGTCCTGCAGAAAAAACCGTGAGCAAAGCTGATAAGAAATAGGAAAAGAACAAGGGAAAAATGCAGCAAACGACTCACCCTAGTGCAATCATTTCGTCCACAGTCCGCTCCTTTGCGTTAAGTGTGATCCACATATTCAGGTCTTGTTGATACATCCTGTTACTTCCGTTCCCAAAATTCTGTAACAACGGTTCGGGTGCGACATCAGCTCCAAATAATTTGGTGTCGAGATCGCGGCTGGCAAAGGACAAGGCATAATCATCTAATTACAACGCATGTCAGGTAGAATATATCGTCCATGAAAACAAGAACGTACGAATCAGCAATCGACTATGAAGAGCCATAGCGCTCCTGATGTTCCTCAAGATAGTTAGGGCCTCGGCGTTAGGCCAATCGTGAATTATGTGACGGAGCTAAATGAGCATCGGAACTAAGTCATTCCGAAGGAAACGAAGAGAACCATATTATACGTACGTAGTATACGTCCTGGCCATGGACAGGACTTCCTTCGAAGAAGTTCAGAGGAACAAATTCAATCTGTTTATTTTGCAGAGCCTCTGGCGCGTCCTTAATCCAGACCTAGGTTATGAAGCAAGTTCAGTTCGCTTTGATCGTTATACGAGCTTGAGGATAGCTGATAATCTTTCTATATACAGACGAACTGATTGAAGACAAAAAAATACCTCACATCTCTGGCCTGCACCATCACCTCAGGCAGATCTTGATTAATGATTTTAAGGTGCGGGTACATTTTCGAGAGAGGCAGAGAAACCGTCCCGAAACTAGCGCCAATATCACAGAAAGTCTTTACTTCGTTCCATGGATAGTCTGAAATAAGAATGTTAACGGTAGAGACATCCCAGGAATTCAAGCTCTCACGGTACAAAACGGAGAGTGATCCCGCAACGGAGCCAAATCCAAACATAGCGCGGTGAAATCTCTGTTCAAGGATGCAGGGCGCATTTACGCAATAATGACTGGATTTCTTACATTCCGTTTCTCCTCCTAAAGGATTGGAAGCCGTGTCAGAAAACAGAATCAACATAATGTGACCGGAATTGACATGGGGAATTGACATACTCCATCCAGGGAATCAAAGTAAGCACCCTTGAAACCCTTCTTCTTGAGTGCATACATAAGAGGTGCCATACCCGGGTGGTAACTTGTCGCATAGTCTGGTTCTGTCATCGTTTCATACAATACAGGTGCACCTTGTGAAATATTTTCCTCCAGCACACGGTAGAGGGCTCCCGTGTCGGAATTCGAGACGGTAACAAGTGACAAGCGGTTATTTGAAAATACATTGGGTTTGACTGAAGTCAGGATAGTTTCAAAATATCAGATATATGCGCCGTTAGGAAAATGAAACCCTAACCTTCAGCGAAGCACCCCTTGGTAGCGAGCAGACGAAGCATGCGAGATAGCTTTTCCTTCTCCAGATTGACCAGCTTTGCAAGCTCATCCACATGCAGTCCATTTGGATACTTCTCCAGTGCATCCGCGACCTGTGCACGGACGATGACACCCACACATGTCGATTCGAATGACACTACATACTGAGAGGCCAGTCATTTACACCATCGAACTTTTTCGATACACGACTCACGTTGAAAACCGTGTGCTGAGGCGGGGCCAAGCTCGCACATAACTGTTGGCAGGCACCCTCGAGCAATCGTACAGCTTTCTTCAGCGCGATGGTATCGATCGCAAAGTCAATGGGGTGATATGTCTTGGAATGGATCGTAGGAACTTCATTGCCATCCTTCTTGTACTCTGCGATGGCTTGACGGGCTGAGGTATTGATTATCTCAAGGAGAGCTTCGAGCTGGGCTTGAGCTGACATTGTCAAGGAGAAAGGAAACAAGAGGGAGAATCAAGTACTAGGAATTGGAGTCTCAGCGCCCACTGCGTTTCCCGCTTTATATAACTGCCATCAATGACAACAAAGGTCTTCTGGAATCTGGACCCTCCTATTCGTGATCTGTGATTGAATATTATTCAGCAAAAGGTGGATAAAACCGTACCCATCCAATTTTTGTTGGTCTCAACGGTCTCACTGAGCCCTTGTTTAGCTCCCTGTGGCATAGCAACCTTCTTACCTGCCAGTGCGGAATGTTTGCTAAGCGAAGTTCCCTGTTTGAATCCCGAGGCTCAAGCGCTCACGACTCGGAGCATACTTATTCAGTGATTGTTTGCGGAATGCTTGCTAAGTCGTTTGAACCCTGATTTCGTATTTCCAAGATTCGAGTCCGGTAAATATGAACAGCCTCCTGTGAAGTCCCCGTGATGACAATTAGTACGACGTCACTTCAAACAGTCACATTGGTTAAGACTCCAATCGTTGATACGAATGTTGAATGGTGCTGTTCTGGTATGACTGGGAGTCAACTGCGATATCGACGCTAAGAGTCTAAGAGTTTCATTAGCACCCGAAATAATTAACTTAGTCCTGAAACTTGATCAGCTGAGAACGCCAGCTCGGAATTAGATGGATGCTAGCACTTGCTGTAGTCCGTATGTGCACATAACGCGCTATCGGCAGCCGGTCCGATGCCCTTCAAGCCTGCCTTCAAGAAGGCTTTCCGGCTATCTGTACCGACTTTAAATTTTACGTTCTCACTCCACATGATTTCTTGCTCCCACGACGCATAGACTTACATGTCCGAGTCTGGAACATGGCTCCCTGGTAACTTTGTCCATTCCCTGTTCCATACCATCCAAAGATTTACATACCGGAGTTGAGTAAACGTTGAATGCTTGAGCATGCAGAAAATCATTATTGTCATTGTGTGGTAAACAGCAGTCTTTCACCAGACGCAACGCATGGGATCTTCTGAATAGCGTTTAACATCCAAGCCTTCAAACAGCCACTCGGACTGAGGTGATACAGAATGGACGAACTTGAAGGAAAGGTTCCGGCAGCGGTGACTCACCCTAACCAAATCAGTTGGTCCAGCGTCCTCCTTCGCCGCATCAAGTTTTGATGAGTCAACATTGCAGTGGAGTCATACAGTAAGTACTCCACGGTGATATTTTTCTTATCAGCATTCGGCAACGGCTCGGGTGCGACATCCGCGCCACAACATTTTGCCAATCAAATTGTGTTGCAGCCGGCGAGGGTGCTGTATTTACGCGGACAATGACGTTTGCTTGACCTGTCAACGTTCTGAAACCGGTTCGCAGTTCGGTTGAAAACAGGAACTCACCGCCATCGGGTGAAAGAAAGAAATATCTTGGCAGCCCCAATGCGGCATTTCGTTGATCACCTACTTACTATGATACGATGTTCCACGTCGATGAGCAGTTTGGCGACCTAAATCGGATGGATCCCAAAATGAGTCATCGGTCTCACCAAGGGCGACCCACTACGCCAGCCACCTGCTTGATTCGCGGCGCGCGAAAGATATAGATTATAGTACTTGCATACCACAACGTGCTTGAAAGACGTAAGACTTTGCCCACTTTGCCCCCACAACACAAAGTTTACTGTCAAGGTCCGTGATCCGAAAGATGATCTCTCTCTGCCGGGTTCTGCCCGTTGCCACTGGCCAAACGACTCAGCAAGAAGCTCTTTTGTCTGACGGGTTTACCTTCTTATACTCGCCAAACTCCATCACCTGTTGAAACCTTGATCCTGGAGGAGAGAGGTGATGACAGTGTTCTTGGTATGTAAGTGGAATATGGAAGGGAGGGTGGGAAGGTGGCGATGTCGAAGAAGTTTACAGGAACAAATTCAATTTGACTATTCTACAGCGCCTCAGCCGGCACATTCTTTTCCCCAGGCGAGGGAGAAATTCACCATACATACAGTAGTTCAGCTCTCGGAGAGCGCTGAATCTTCACATGATGTAGTAGAGAATGCCAATGCTGGACTGCAATACTGGCACAGACAAAATAATTGAAAAAACAATCAAATGACATTTTAAACTGTGTGCTGAGGTTGCACTCTGGCCGAGCAACCTCGCAGCTTTCTTCAGCCGATCGCAAAGTCAATGAGGTGGAACATAGGAACATCAATACCACCCTTCTTCATGTACTCTGACCCACGATGGCTTGACGGGCCGACGTGAGCTTCGATTTCGAGCTGGGCCTCAAAGCTTCACGGATTATCCAACCGACTAGCATGTGCCCGTATGATACGCGTGTCTTGCATTCACTCCTGTCTTGCTTCGCGTCTGTGCGTTCTTTTCCCTTGCGTCTTCGATGGCGTGCTGCTGCCGGATTCTGCCACTTCAAGTGCCGTTGAAGTCACATCGCCATCTTAGACCTGAAATTGGGGAAGGGACGGAAAGACGCACTAAACCTGAGGCTATGGTGGCATAACAAATAACAAATAAGTATAAAGTTGAGACTCAAAGCAGAGCGACTCCGACTCGGCCCGGCGCCCATCTCTCAGATCTCAGGCCTCACTTTCCGTCTGTCGCTTTACTCCTTTATACTGCGTTAAATTTTATACACGGAAAGGGTGCAATGCTTCTCGCCTTCATGATGTTAGAAGCAAAGGTGGAAGCGACTATGTAAATCACACGGTCTTGAGCCCTTCAATATACATACTGTAATGCTGAAGCGCTCAAGTTTAGCGCTTCTTTGAATGTCTTCCCCCAGTTCAACCCACCATGAAGAGTCGCAGCCTCTCCTCGATGCACCAGACACTGATACGCCTGCTTCGTACAACTCCGTTTCCATTCCCTCCAAAGATCCCCCGCCGCTGAACAGTGTAACTCCCGCCAATTTCATCTGGATCCTGTCTGGTCTCTTGAGCGCTGTTTTCCTTAGTGGCATCGACGGTACGTTTTCGTGGACCTTCGGACTTCCATTATTTGAACATTTTTAATAGGTACGGTCGTGGCCACACTGGTATCGCCCATCGGGAGTTACTTCAAAAAAGCGGAGCAGTCTTCGTATCTCGGTACTGCTTACTTACTCTCCGTCTGTTGCTTTGCTCCTTTATACGGTGAGTTGTAACTATAGCTCTCATCATTCTAGCAATAAATTCCTGTTAGGACGACTATCGGACATTTTGGGACGAAAGGGCGCAATGCTCCTTGCCTTGACATTGTTCGGCATGTCTCGCAGTTCTTACTGGGAATATACCCTGCTAACTTACCGCAGGATCTGGCACGATTGCCTGTGGTCTTGCTCCTTCTATGAAAGCCCTCATTCTTGCACGAGCGATTGCTGGTATGGGTGGAGGCGGGTGCGTCCGTCAATAACCTTTGAAATCTTGTCATTTGCTCACCGTTTATCGCAGAATCGCAACAGGTGCGTTTGTAGTCATCGTTCGCCCCATCTGAATTCATGTTTTTCAAGTGACCAGCGTTGCCGTCAGTGATCTTGTGCCATTGTGCGTGACTGCTTCCCTCAGGTGTCTATCAGTCGGACTAAACGCTTTCTTCAGAAAACAGAGAGGTATGTATCAAGGAGTGGTCGCTGTGTAAGTCATTCCATTCGACGGCCGGGGATCGGTCCTCAAAGGTACCTTCCATCAGCGTGTACGGTCTCGGAGGAGGTGTAGGCGGTCCTATCGGAGGATGGATAAATGATATCTGGGGATGGTACGTCTACGCACATGCGATACCGCTAAAGTATTCTTACTTTTAGACCAGGCGTGCAGCTTTCCTGCTGCAGGTGATGATGGTATCCCTGCTGCGAGATGCTAGTGACGCTGATTTGCCTTCTCGGATAGGCACCATTGTTAATCATGTCTTTCGGGCTAATATCACTCAAGGTTAACATGAAATTACCAGATGCCGTCGCAAATGAAAGCATATATTCAAAACTTCGTCGCATAGATTTCCTTGGCTCATTCACGGTGGTAGTTTCCGTTGCAAGCATGCTATCTGCTTTCAGTATTAAAACAACTGAAGAGCTACCATGGTCACATCCCCTAATTTGGGGATTGCTCACGTCAAGTTGCATCTTCGGGCTGGCGTTCGTATGGGTAGAAACACGATGGGCTCGGTATCCCGTCATGCCACTACGTTTGGTGGTGCAACGTACACCATTGGCCATCACCTTGTCCATTCTTCTGGCGGCAGTCACCTCATTCTCGATGGTGAGTGAGTTGGCAAGTGAATGTGAACAATGATAACCTCTTTCACAGTTTTACAATGTGCCATTGTACTTCTCTGCAGTCAGGCTGAATTCGTCAACGGACGCGGGTGAGCGGGAGGAGCTTTTGCACACTTGTGATCTGATCTAATACTATCCAATCCAACAGGGCTCCATTTGCTACCACATTCTGTGTGTCCTACTCCCCCCTCCGTAATTCGAGACTTATCTAGTCCAGGTCGCATGGCCTATTGGCAGCATCTTTGCTGGTTGGTCAGTCCGGTCTCTGCCACGGCGAAAATCGAACTTGATCCCTAATCTACTTAGGTTAATACGCAGAACCGGAAAGTTCTACAAGATTACTCTGGTGTCAGCTGCACTTCCCGTACTAGCAAGCATACTCGTTGCATCGTGGAATGACAAGACGTCAACCCTTGACCTGTGGCTTGACATCGTACCGCAAGGTTTTTCAACAGGTATTCTTGTAAACAGCACGTTGATCGTGAGTGTCTCGCTATTTACCCACTTTCCATCTTACACCAAACTCGCACATAGGCCATGATCGCAAGCGTTTCTACGGAAGACATGGCGGTGGCTACTGGAAGTGAGTTTCACGTTCTGATGGGATGGTAGAAGGAGTTCTGATTGTCCATATGATCCAGTCATATACCTATTCCGCAACACGGGCCAAGTTCTCGGAGTTAGTTTGTCGGCCATATTGTTGCAGGGCGTTCTGGTGGATCAGCTAAGGAAGCGGATTACGGGTCCTGGATCCTCTGATGTCAGTGATAAACTTCGTATGATAAGTGTTTGCATAGTGACAGTCTTCCCTTTATACAGATCATAAACGAAATACGGTAGGAGGTCCACTGAAGCATTCCCCTGGTCGGACTAACGGGATTTTTTCGCGTGTGATCACCAGACACTCAATCAATTTGATTCCCGAGCTTTCTCCTCCTCTTCAGAATGCTGCAGTACAGTCGTATGCGACTGCGTTGCGTGTCGTTTTCATTTCACAAATAGTCACTAGTGTTCTTGCATTGGTGGCCTGTGCATTTATCGAGGAGCATCCTCTTTCGTGCGTCTCCATTTTGAATTGCAATACGAGTGCCTATAGTGACACTGTTTCACAGATGATCAATGATCAATGATCAATGAGTACCCGAGAATAGATGATTTCTGTCAACAATGATTCAAAGACTTGACTATTCCCCCCTTTCAACTGACGCGGCTGCGTGCCATTCCTGACAGTATAGTAGGCTCAGGCTCCCGAGGCCCTTGTGTAGACGTATACGTTGTTGCGTTTTCTCCTGGGCCGTGTCCACCTTCTTCTCCCTTTATTATGTTTTCTTCTCGAAGTGAAAGTGTGTGCAGCGTTATTAGATACCGTCGACTCGACCTGAGTACACTTGGATTATAAAATTCACAATCAGAATCTTCTCTTTTCTTCTTGAACCCACTCACATTGGTCGGCGAGATGCCATGATGGGGTAAAAAAGGTAATGGTGGCGTGACAAACCATTATATGTTTCCTACACTGTGTTCTTGATCCGTACCAGTCGTAATCTTTCCCGCCGCCATCGGCTCTCGATCCCATGATCCGATCAGAGTCCGATTGGCGAAGATTCATATCGAGGGTTTACATACAGTAGGATATGTACAGCATAAAATTGGGGGTGCGCAACAGCGCAATGACCTGTGAAATGGAGTTGGCGGATGGAGATCACATGGAAAGATGGAAAGGGGCATTTGCGGTTTAACATGGTCGTCAAGTTTTGCAATTTATACCAGTCGTATGTACGAGTGTGCCTATGCAAAAGTTTATACACGCACAAGAATAAATTGACTGTCGTAAGGATAGTATATGACAAGAACTCCCTTGCTTCATTCGATGTCTTTTCGCATCAACCACGGGGTCGATGGCCTACTCCTGGCCAGAGTATCACGCGTCCGCCCAAATACTATCAGCAAGTTCCTTGACAAGCTGCAACTTGCGCTTCATGTCTTCCATCGTAAGCAAGTTGCCTTCCTCATGTGATGCGAAACCACACTGAGGAGAGACCGAGATGCGTTGCAACGATTCATTCAGGGTCTCACCCGTGGCACTCGCCATGATCCGCGCAGCCTCGAACACACGTTCCCGGAGAACTTCTTTGTCTTCGAGCTCAGGGAATTTGCTGGTGATGAGGCCCAAAACGACCGCTTTGTGCTTGGGAAAGTGTTTCAGAGGTTCGAACGTACCTATGAGTCCCGATTAGCCGGCGCATGATGCGGCAACTCCGAAGAAGAAGAAACATACCAGCGCGTTCAGTGTCATACTCGAGATAGTAACAGTCCACGCACACGTCGTTGAAGAGTTTGGCCGAGATCACGTCGTAACCACCCTCCGAGAAGTGAATTGAATGCCTAAAGTTGCCTCGACAGAGGTGGAGGCCGACCGTCATGTCTTTTGGACGCGTCGCGAGGCAATTGTTGTACAGCCGAATGTATGCATCGAGCAACGCGTCGGAATCGGTGCCTTCGGCTTTCATGCCTTCAAGCATGTTGACGTCGCAAAAGTAGGCGAGGAGCGGGTCGTCGATCTGGATGTTACGGCAACCAGCTGCGTAAAGTACCTCAAGTTCTTTCCGGTAGGCAGCAGCGATGTCATTGAAATAGTCTTCGCGATCGGCGTACACCTCTGGCTTGAACGCATGCTCTCCTAACGATTCGGTCAGTCAGGATGCGTTGCCACAGGGCTAAAATGGGGAAGTACG
>JBBPPB010000160.1:0-19532 GCA_038091755.1 Leccinum pallidistipes | reverse complement strand
CGTTGTCTTTGAATCCTGCAAATCCTGCGGGTCTCCTAGTCAAACGAAGCAAAGCCTGGGCGTTGCAAAGCTCGTGGGAGGATGCATTGAAAGATGCAGACGAGGTACAATTTTTTCTTCTTCATCAAGTATGCAAAGATGCTGAATTTTATGACGTCAGGCAATCAAGTCGGACCCAAAGGATCCCTGGGGAAGCGAAAGAAGACATGCGGCACCGAACGCTTTGCAGCGCTTCGACGAAGCAGTTGGTACCCTGAACCACATGGTTTCCCTCACTGAAAATCCTCACGCCATTTCGGGTGCACAGTGCAAGTGTCACGGTGGCGGGGCAGATGCTGCACTCGCCCACCTTTTGGAGGATATCGTGGCACGTTCAGGCGAAGCCGCGGTTCTTGCCTGGACGGGTCAGCCCTCGTCGTACAACAGCTGCCTCCCTGCTACCCTTACTATTCATAACCAAACCTCATATTCTCCCCTCGCCATCGACGATGCTGAAATGGATGCGCGGGTCACGGAATCAAAAAGTTCGATGTCTGTTACAGATGCAGCAATTGTTTATGACCGAGTCATGCGCTCACCATCAACGCGGTTTTACCACCGGAGACTCTACCTGCCCTGCATCCTTTTCCCTATCAAGAATCTCGTCGTGAAAGATGCCGAGATTGGCGAAGAGAAGTGTTACCGTGCCCGGGTATCAGGCATTGGCCACGTTGAATTTCAGACATTGGACCAGTTCTCGTTGGCAGAACCACGCAGGCTGGCTTTCGCCCATCCCTGGATTCGCGACTTGCGTGGCCCAGCCGAGGAGGAATCTTGTGGGAGCTCGTCGGATAGCGAGGACGATTCTTTGTCGTGGTCTGGTTCGGACGTGGAAGAAGAGTCTCCGGCCGCACCTTCTGAGGCTGCACCTGATGTGGCCCCCCCGCTGTATACAGGACCCATCGCTACGATGGACGTCTCTACCCGGGCGTTACGGCTGATCGTCCGCCTGCAGCAACAGTCGCATGGAAGGTACAAGCGGGTTGCTGCTGAGCACGAGATCGTCGTTCAAGGACTTGAGCGCTGCATCAGTTCTGCCAAGGACGTCCGGGTTGAAGTCGTGGAAATATTGTGATCGCAGACATGCAGAATTTGGTCTCCCTTCGCAGAGTGTCACTATTACAGCTGATGTTGAAATTTGTACTTAGTACCCGATCCTATCCTTTTTTGCACCCATTTGTGTTTTTCTCACCGGTCATATAGTTTGGAAGCTCATACATGTATAATCCCAGTCGACTCGGATCTCTGTCACCCCCTTACTTCAAGTTCCTTGCAATGTAATATATGTTTCCGTCCCTTTTGCGCTCTTTCCTGCTGATGCAGCCTTATCGGCATCCGGGGTCACGAGGACGACCCCACGGTGAACGGTCGGTCGGTACTAGACTTTGAGTTCTTCATCGGTGAAACGGCTTCACAAATGAAGAAGTCAAAGCCGTTCTGGAGTACAATCTTCATCTGCTTAACGATTGTGGACTTGCCCCACTCATTGGAAGCTGAAGAAAGAGGACGGGTCGGCACCCCCTCCTTTGGGCTCACGCACCTCCTCCTGTGATGGTGTGAGCGCACATGAAACCGAAGAGGAGATCACAGTGCTTCGAAGACAACCAGATGAGGAGCTAGCAGACAAGAACGATGAGCTCATCCCCAGGAACGGCAAATCGGTCATCAAGGGTGACGTCGATGTACAGGCTGCCTTTAAAATGGAGCTGAGAAGGATCAAGGCGAAGTGGGACAGCACTGAGTCTTTAATGAATTCTCGATCGCGCGCCTATATCCAGGAACTGAAAAGAGACAATGCGGATCAAACACGATATATTGCTTGCAATCAGTGGGTTTTTTTTGGCCGGGCCGGACCAGGAAAACTCTACTTGAATTTGAGGTTGTAATTGATCACCAGAACACACCCCGAGTATGTCGTTGGTAGATGCCAATTTCTTGTTAACGACGGGTTGCTGTGCGATGTACACAGGGATTTGTAGTACGCCAGCCGAACCCGAGGGCGTTTACCGAGGAGATCGAGAGGAAACGGCGGGCTTGTGAGAAATTGTGAGAGGGAGGGGGGGGGGGGGGTCTGACAGTACTTAGGACAGGGTGGGTTGTAGTAACGCGGGGGACTTTGACTTCAAGGGGATGCACGTGGGCGAAGGCAAGCGCCAAGTGCACAGCCTGACACGCGCAGATTCATCCTTCTTTCTTCCGCTTAGCGCTGATCGCTGGCAGCCCAGTATACTTTCCAAGAGTCGTTTTGAATCTTTTGATAGCAAGAGCGGTGAGCATGTTGACAAGACATTCGAATGACATTGAACGAGAACAGAATTTGACGTTCCTCCAGTCACCATGTCTATCAAAGGTGATGAAAAAGAGGCCATTGAAAGCGGAATATACCCAGAAACGGGTGACGACACGGGCGGACACTCCTCCCGCATAGTCGCGGTTGACCAGAGGGACACAAACCTGATCAAAATCAAACATCCAGATCTGGTATTTTCGGTCGCGTTTCTCGCCAGCGGGAAAGAGGTCGTGAGCTGTGGAATGGAAGGGGGTATTTGACAGTGGCGAGCGGAAGATGGCATGGAGGTAGGAATTCCAATCGACGCTGGAAACATCGCGTACGATCTCGTCGTGTCACGAGACGGAAAGCGGGTGGTGGCTGGGACGGAGAGCGGTCAAGTTGTGGTCTGGAATACGAGATTCGAGAAGGAAAACTACTTCAAAGCACACGACGAGGCGGTCCATGCGGTGGACATTTCATCCGACGGAACGAAAATCGCGACTGGATCGGTTGACAAGACGGTCAGTGTCTGGTCGTTTCCCACGGGGGAGCGGGGGCCTTTGGAACATGACTCTATCTTGGTCACGGTCAAATTTTCTCCGAACGGCGAATTCATCGCAACTGCCACGTGGAATCGCCAGTCTGTCCGGATCTACGACAGTCTCGATGGCACACTCCTTGCAGACTCTCCGATTGAAGTCGGCTCGTCGCTTAATGAATCCCTCGCATGGACGGGCGATGGAAAGAAACTCTATGCGTTGTCTTACAGTGGCAATATCCACTGTCTCGACGAGTCCTCAAGGACGACACTCTCGCAATGGTCTGTTCACAGCAAGTACAATCCAAGCTGCATTACACTAGCATGCGACGGGGCATGCATAGTAGTCTCTGCCAACTCATCGATCTCGTTTTGGGACACTACAACACATCAACAAATTGGACCTGTCGTTGACTACCCCCATCCCATATGGTCCATGGCCATCTCGGACGATGTGGTGACTGCGGGTGACAAGACAATCATGGTCCGCAGTTTGCATGGTGTCCTGCCACCACTGGCATCATACCTCAAGGATGTGAGTCTATGCATTTTAAAGTGACTTTGTTATCTGAGACCACTGTCCTGATTCCAGAAAGAACTTGTCGAATCCCATTCAGACAGTGATGCTGACCTACTGGAGGTATGAGTTCGTTCCTTTCCTGTTCGAAACATGCTATCATACTGCGCAGGTAGAGCTACCACCCACGACACCCACGGCTGACGATCAGTTCAACTATTACGAGGTTCGTGGTCAATACATTCCGACTTTACTGCCGTGTTGACGCTGCGGAAGGCACCCTCGCCGCCGTCGTCTGTTCATCATGAGGACCAGGTGCCACCGCCTGTCTCGTCCCACTCCACATCACAGCCTCAAGTCCACCTCATGACCTCCACGCCAGAGATAAGCTCAGAGAAGCTTAACCATAGTGTTCTGCCGTCTTGATTCCTTTGGATTTTTAGGTGGAAGAAGAGCGTAAGAGAACCCGCAGTCCCTGAGCCTC
This sequence comes from Leccinum pallidistipes, assembly GCA_038091755.1. NCBI lineage: Eukaryota > Fungi > Basidiomycota > Agaricomycetes > Boletales > Boletaceae > Leccinum > Leccinum pallidistipes. Next base: position 15,682 of record JBBPPB010000160.1, on the reverse strand, counting down.
TTCGCCTTGCCTCAGTAGCGAATGTGAATGCCTCGAACAGAGCATTTTCGACCATGGCTGAAGGCCGCCGTCAAGCTGTGAGTGCTCCTTGAACTGAACCTGGTCCATCTAAACTATCATCTTAGCGAACGGTCACAAGGCTTGTGAAACCGGTAGGTGTTTAAATTTGTCCATTGGTTCCACATATGCCATCGTTTATTTTTCCTTGCAGAAGGAGAAAGAGAAGAAGTCGAAAGCCAAACCTCGTGCGGACGGAGGTCGTCCAAATCCAGGGCCATCGAGTGACGTAGTTATTCCGTCAGATGTGAACGGTGAACATAGTGTTAGTACTAGCATCGGACGTCCTCCGGTGAGCGAGGTAGGTCATCCGTCGACATCGACCACATCATAGGGACTCACGTCGTACAAGGCACAACACGCAAAAGATACAGGTCAACCCTCGACTCAGAGAATTCAATTGAGCGTGTGTGCACTTTTCTTCAGTACATGCTGCAAAACTTACAGCAACCATTAGGAAGACTCAGAGAACGTCAAGCTTTCCATTTTGTTTCCCAAGTGGTTGTGTTGCTGCTCGCCGGAGACGATAGAAGAATGATACTACAGGTAATATACTATGGTCGATGATTATGTGCTTGAGTATTTCCCGTCTATGATTGAATATTGAACCCCTGAAGCAGGATGTTCAGTCAGTTCGAACAGGTCGTGTCTGTAAGTCGGAAATACATTCGTCCCTCCTTGCGTGGCGTCCGCGATCTTGATCTCAAATGGTTTAGGTGGGGAGGAAGACCATTCGTACCGGGTTCAGCATCATAGCATGGGAACATTCGACATGTTGAAAAAACTCCACTGACGTTACTGCTTTAAACTCTGACTGAATCTCCCAGTCGTCAATCATAAACATGAAGCGAAATATGGGTTAGGATCCAATCTTTATAAGTATCACTGATGTAGGAAGAAAACCAAACTTCGAGCGCTGTAGTAGTAATTTACTAATTGTAAAGCTGTGCCAATCAGTGATAAGACCAACGAGCATCTTATAATAAGGCCGCAATGAGGCCATGCGTACTTGTGACCCCTTGACCCTGTATTCCCACCACTGAAGATATCCTTTTCCTTTTCCTCGTTCGTGTGATCTGAATTCCTGTGTCCAAGTGTGGTGTCCTGGCCAGCGATATGTGCTCGACTGGAGAAGGTAGGTGCCTTGTCATTCAAGAATACCTGGATTGACTATTTGTCGACTCCCAGATCGCTCGAAAATAATTGAAATTGATTGCGGTACTCGAGTAATCTTTGCTTTCTTCACTGCCGATGGAAAACACGTATTGAGCGGTTGTAGCAACGGGGTGTTGCGACGACGTGAGGTTGGCACAGCAATTCAAGCAGGGAATGCAATCTATGCAGCCGCGCTGTCGATGGATCGCAAATGGTTGGTGTGCGGGTTGAACTCACAGCCGTATGTCAGGGTGTGGAATGCGGAAACCCACACAAACGTTCGGGACATGGACGGACACTTGGGACCGGTACAGTCGGTGGATATTTCCCCCAACTCGACGACATTTGCCACGGGGTGGGTATGACAATTACGTGTTCACTTGGAGCATTAGCACAGGCAAACAGCTCGTGGGCCCACTGCGACACTCCGCCACCGTGGTGGCAGTTAGGTTCTCTCCAGATGGTGCACGCCTCGCCACCGCGTCTATCCGGATCTTTAACAGCGGCAATGGTCAAGAGTTAATCGACATTACGTACCCATTCGATCAGTACCAGTCCTCACCACTCGCTTGGTCTGCAGATGGTCATCAGATTTTTGCCATCTCTGGGTTGCTCAATGGAGTCAAGTGTTTCAACACGACCTCAGGGTCTTTGGTCGCTACATGGACTGTTCCAGGCAGTTCACTCCAGAACCCTTCTATCGCACCATTGTCCAACCAAAAGTTTATTGCCGTCACCAGACATCGGACACTGTCATTTTGGGATGCCTCAACGCACCAGCAGGTTGGCGGAGCAATCGAGCACAACAGTGGAGTTTACTTTATGGCGCTATCTCCTGATGGCGATTGTGCTGTGACTGGCGAGGATAGTGGAAGAGTTACTGTGCGGAGTCTTCGTGACATCCTGCCACACTCGTACTTGACAAGACATGTAAGTGCTTCTACTATTGCTAAATGTTGGTGTTATAAAGGTCATCACAATCACTTTTCCTAATCTCTTTATTGTGAGTGTGTTTAGACCTTGGTTTCTTGCTTCACCTGACCCTTCCAAGAGCCAGATTTGCCGCTCATACAAACCAGTGATGCGGTATTCGAAGCATGGACCCAGGGTGACTTGTCTCGAGTGGAACAAATTCTTACAAAAGAGACGTTGAATCATCTGAACCCTTCTCGTCAAGCGCAAGTCCTCGCTCAACGCTCTCTCGTAAGATCCCGTTTGAAACAATATAGCCTGGCTATCGACGATGCAACAAAGGTAGCTCTTTTCCTCTTTATACTGGTCTCGTATTGAATATTGCATACCAGTCCGTTGAGATTCAGCGATCCGCTATCGGTCAGATAGCAATCACGATAGCTCGTGCTGGTAATGGCGAGCACGACGCCGCCATGCGCATGTTTGACCTCGTGTTCACTCATGACCTCTCGGTCGACATCAATCTCGTCTTGTTGATCAAGGTGTGGGATCCTCGTTTTTGCCGTTGCTTGTACCGTATCTAATTACGCACAGGCCGTCGTTCTGTTCGAATGTGGACGACACGATGAGGCTATTTCGCGGGTCGAAGACTTGATCAACATTGTCGATGACAAGACAATGTACGTCACCCTCCGGGTAAGTGATTTCCGGGATTGCCAGTGCGAGATGATAATCAGGCTGTGCTTAGACTCATATGTACCTCCTACTACTGGCAGGCATGTCGTTGGAAGAAGGCGACCATGGGCGGGCTGTGGAATTACTCGGGCGTGCAGGGGACGCAGTCATCCCTGAAGAACGTCTTGAGCTAGTCGTAATCTCGCTTGTAAGCTGTTCATTCTCTATTCATAAATACTCCGAGTCTCCGACCAACACAATTCGGAAGATGTTTGGATGGAACTTTGATGGTTCGGCTCTCGCAATAAAGCAGCGTCTCCAGCAATGCATGAAGGTCTTGGAGGATATTGGTGACCTAGCGATGGAATCTGACAATGCAGAAGAAGCAGTTTCAAGCTACACTGCTGCGTTATCTTTGAATCCTTCAAACCCTGCGGGTCTCCTAGTCAAACGGAGCAGAGCTCGGGCAATGCAAAACTCGTGGGAGTCGTGGGAGGATGCATTGAAAGATGCAGACGAGGTACAATTTTTTCTTCTCTCAAGTAGGCAGAGATGCTGAATTTCATGACGTCAGGCAATCAAGTCGGAGTCCGGACCCACAGGATCCCTGGGGAAGTGAAAGAAGACATGCGGCACTGCACGCTTTGCAGCGCTTCGATGAAGCAGCTGGTACCCTGAACCACATGGTTTCCCTCACTGAAAATCCTCTCGCCATTTCGGGTGCACAGTGCAAGTGTCACGGTGGCGGGGCAGATGCTGCACTCGCCCACCTTTTGGAGGATATCGTGTCACGTTTAGGCGAAGCCGCGGTTCTTGCCTGGACGGGCCAGCCCTCGCCGCACAACAGCTGCCTCCCTGCCACCCTTGCTATTCATAACCAGGCTTCATATTCTCCACTCGCCATCGACGATGCTGAAATGGATGCGCGGGTCACGGAATCAAAAAGTTCGATGTCTGTTATAGATGCAGTGGTTGTTTATGACCGAGTCATCCGCTTGCCATCGACGCGGTTTGACCACCGGAGACTCTACCTGCCCTGCATCCTTTTCCCTATCAAGAAGCTCGTCGAGAAAGATTGCAAGAATGGCGAAGAGAAGTGTTACCGTGCCCGGGTATCAGGCATTGGCCACATTGAATTTCGGACATCGGACCAGCTCTCGTTGGCAGAACCACGCAGGCTGGCTTTCGCCCATCCCTGGATTCGCGACTGCGTGGCCCAGCCGAGGAATCTTGTGGAACCTCGTCGGATAGCGAGGACGATTCTTTGTCGTGGTCCGGTTCGGACGTGGAAGAAGAGTCTCTGTCTCCGGCCGCACCGCTGTATGTAGGACCCATCGCTACGATGGACGTCTCTACCCGGGCGTTGCAGCTGGTCGTCCGTCTGCAGCAGCCTTTCCGTGGGCTTTTGCTGCAGCAACAGTCGCATGGAGGGTACAAGCGGGTTGCTGCTGAGCACGAGATCGTCGTTCAAGGACTTGAGCGCCGCATCAGTTCTGCCAAGGACGCCCGGGTTGAAGTCGTGGAAATATTTTGATCGCAGACATGCAGAATTCGGTCTCCCTTCGCAGAGTGTCACTATTCCAGCTGATGTTGAAATTCGCGTTTAGTACCCGATCCTATCCTTTTTTGCAGCCATGTATGTTTTTCTCGCCGGTCATGTGGTTTGGAAGCTCATACATGTATAACCCCAGTCGACTCGGATCTCTGTCACCCCCTTCCTTCAAGTTCCTTGCAATGTAATATACATATGTCTCCGTCCCTTTTGCGCTCTTCCCTGCTAATGGGCCTTCTTATCGGCATCCGGGGTCACGAGGAAGATCCCACGGTAGGTAATAGGTTTTGCGTCCTTCGTCGGTGAAACGGCTTCACGGAAGAAGAACTCAAAGCCGTTCTGTTCATCTGCTCAACGATTGTGTATTTTCCCCACTCACTGAAACCTGAAAGAAAGAGGACGGGTCGGTATGAGCAAAAAAGACAGAGTAACGTAAGGGACTTTGACTTCGAGGGCGTCACGGCGAAGGCAAGCGCCAAGTGCACAGCCTGATGGCTGTTGACACACGGCGGTATACCCTTCTTCCACCGCTTAGCGCTGATCGCTGGCAGCCCAGTATACTTTCCAAGAGACGGTGAGTGTCAACAAGACATTCGAATGTCATTATTGAACGAGAACAGAATTTGAAGCGTCGACGTTCCTCTAGCCACAATGTCTACCAAAGGTGATGAAAAAGAGGCCATTGAAAGCGGAATATACCCAGAAACGAGCGACGGCACGGGTGGACCCTCTCCCCGCATAGTCACGGTTGACAAAAGGGACGCAAATTTGATCAAAATCGATCATCTAGGTCTGGTGTTTTCGGTCGGGTTTCTCGCTGGCGGGAAGGAGGTCGTGAGCGGTGGAATGGGAGGGAATATTCGACGATGGCGAGCGGAAGATGGCATGGAGGTAGGAATGCCATTGGATGCTGGAAGCTCCGTGTACGATCTCGTGGTGTCACCAGACGGCAAATGGGTCGTGGCTGGGACGGCGATTGATCAAGTTGTGGTCTGGAATTCAACGACCTTCGAGAAGGAAAACGAATTCCAAGCACATGACGGGGTGGTGAAGGGAGTGGACATTTCATCCGACGGGACGAAAACGCGGTCAGTGCCTGGTCGTTTCCCACGGGGGAGCGACTACTCGGGCCTGTGGAACTTGAAGAAACTTTGCTGCGCTCAAATTCTCTCCGGACGGAAAATTCATCGCAACTGCAACGACAGTCTCGATGGCACACTCCTCGCAGACTTTCCAATTGAAGTCAGCTCGGCATTGAACGAATCCCTCACCTGGACGAGCAATGGAAAGCAACTTTTCGCCCTGTCTATCGATGGAAACATCCACTTTCTCGATGTGTCCTCAAGGACGACGCTCTCGCAATGGTCTGTTCACAGCGCCGACAATCCAAGGTGCATCACACTAGCATGCGACGACGCATGCATAGCAGTCGTTGCCAACTCATCGGTCTCATTCTGGGACTGCAACACATCAACAAATTGGACCTGTCATTGACTACCCCCATCCCATCTGGTCCATGGAAATCTCGGCAAACTACGATATGGTGGCTGCGGGTGATGAGACTATCACGCTCCGTAATCTGCATGATGTCCTGCCACCATCATACCTCAAGTATGTGAGTATATGCATTTTGTTATCTGAGCCTACTGTCCTGACGTTCAACGTACACCAGAAAGAACTTGTCGAATCCCATTCAGACATGGATGCTGACTTATTGGAGGTACTACTTCATTTTTGTTCCGGTTCAAAACACGTCATCATTCGGCGCAGGTCGAGCTCCCACCCACGACGCCCACGGCTGAAGATCAGTTCAACTACGACGAGGTTTGTAATCAATCCATTCCAGCTTTGCTGCCGTGTTGACGTTACGGCAGGCTCCCTCGGAGGCGTCGTCTGTTCATCATCAGGACCAGCTGCCACCGCCTGTCTCATCCCACTCTACATCACAGCCTCCAGTCCACCTCGTGACCTCCACCCCAGGGATAAGCTCTGAGAAGTGTAACAATAGTGTGCCGCCGTCTCGATTCCTTCGTATTTTTAGGTGGAAGAAGAGCATCAGAGAACCTTCGGTCTCGTCGCCTGGTCGTCTTGCGGGCATTCAATCCAGGTCAGCAGAGAAACTGAATGCCTCGAACAGAAGATTTTCGACAATGGCTAACGCTCAAAGTATACCAGTGAGTGCTCATTGAAGTGAGCTTGGTCTATCTCAACTATCATCTTAGCGAACGGTCAGAAGAGTCGGGGAACCGGTAAGTGTTTAAAGTTGTCTATTGGGCCCACAGATACCATCGCTCATGTTTCCGTGCAGAAGAAGAAAGAGAAGAAGTCGAAGTCGAAAGCCAGACCTCGTGCGGGCGGAGACCGCCACCGTGGCACTAAAACTGGAGGTCGTCCTCCGAATCCAGGGCCATCGAATGATGAAGCTCTTCCGTCAGATGTAAACGGTGACAACAGTGGTAGCACTAGCACCGGACGTCCACCGGATGCGAAGCCAGCGAGCGAGGTAGGTCTTCCCTCAGCATTGATTACATCGCAGCATCTCATGTTCTACGAGGTACAACAGGCAAAAGATCCAGATCAACCCTCGGCTTGGAAGGTCGGTTTGAGGGTGCGCATCCTTTTTTGGGCATGTATTGCGAAGTTGATAGGAAGCACCAGGAAGAACCTGGAAAGGCTACCCTTTCCTTTACATTTCCCACATGGTTGTGTTGCCGCTCGTCAGGGACAGAAGGGGAATAATTCTAGGTCGTATTATACTACGGTTTATTTACCATGCCAGACTACGAGTGCGTGATCATTGATTGTATGCTTGAGCTTGTGTCGCCTTGTGGTGTTGACTCGGGTGCTGGAGAGCCCGTGGATTGTGCTCTCCGGGACGCTCACTCTATTCGCTACAGATGGAAAACATGCGGAAGCTGGTGTTATGGACAGCCGATGCTCACGGTATCCACGACTCGCTACGAAATTGATCCGCAAGCCATGGAATGGGTTCCTGTGGCACTGAGGGACCTCGAATACTTTCTTCGAACTGGTAGGTCTGCCTCCCATCTTAATTCTGGATACCCTCCTCCTCATTCGTGATGCGTTATACCCCACTACGCAACCGTGGTGCTCTCAGGCCTGGTCGACTGACTCACCGTCGTTTGTCTTTCCCAGGTGTTTTGTAACTACATTTGACCATCCCTGCTCTCCCTCCCGTGTGACATGGACGTAGCTCGCACTTGTCAACTCTGAAGCCGAGCTTCGAACCCTTCGCTTGAGAGAATGGACGATAAGTAGACGCACAAGAGGCTCAAGGACGAACTTTCGAATCTGAATTCACGGTACGTGATCGGGTCGTCTGTGCGTTGTCTATGCGAGTGCTGAATCGCGCGCGCGATAATTTGGACAGCAAAACTTTGACGAGAGAGCGTACGTTGCTTCACTGTGCGTGCGTCTTGATCTGATTCTCTCTCATACCAAGTGAGGTTCGTCCATCGACGACAACTTTTACGTTTTCGACTACAGGTATGCCAATTAAATGCATTCCTCCATCTTCGTCTGATCGTAATCCAGCTAGATAATACAATCACCTCCACATTCTTGATATATACCACAACCTGTTTGGAGTCCAATTCGTCGAAGTCAATGGATGTCTGGCACCCCGGTGAGTTATTTACCATACGGTTTGTGAGCTAGCTATGACAGGGTGAGTGATGTCCATGCAGAGGTACAACAGTCCGTAGTTTGAGAAAATGATACCAAGAATGAATCGGGTTTCGTTGAGCTCTGTTACCTTAGCCTGTTACCTCGTGGTAAGTGTCGTGACACAGACCGTCCTTGAACGTACGCTCACGATCGCACGTCACATGCCGCCCTGTGGGTCTATTTCCGGGCTACGAGCTGGCCAAAAGGAAGAGACACTACCAGCTGGCGGCCATGGTGCAAAGTTGGCGAAGCCGACACCAGCGCTGATGCGACACGACGACATCACGTTCCACAATATGGGACACGTGTTCCACGCACAGCTGAGTCGGACGAGGTATGCTCGTTCCACGGGACGGCGGTCGCGCGCGATTTCGTGGAGGCACCGTTGCAGTTGCTCGAGAATTGGTTAGTTATAGTTGGTTGGGGTGTTAGCGCAGGATACGGTGTTCAAGAAGACCCCGCTGGATCCCGATCTTGGCAAGCTGTACCGCGACAAGATTTTGCTCGTGGGTGGGAGCGCCGGGACGATATGGATTCACTCAAGGTACGTCGAGCGTGTCGTGGTGGACACGAATTTTGTGTCAACGACGGGTTGCCGTGCAATGTTGTAGTGCGCGAGCCGAACCCGAAGGCGTTTACCGAGGAGATCGAGAATGATAGGAAGCGGCGGGCTAGTGAGAAGTTGTGAGAGAGTAATAAGAAAGGTCCGATACTAGTATGAGTTGTGTAGTGATCTAGTAACGTGGGGGACTTTGACTATGAGGGGTAAAGGATGCACGTGGGCATCATCCGAATAGGGTGATTTTGGTCGCGTTTCTCGCCGGCGGGAAGGAGATCGTGAGCGGTGGAATGAAACGGAATATTCGACGATGGCGGGCGGAAGATGGCGTGGAGGTAGGAATCCCAATGGATGCTGGAAGCTCCGTGTACGATCTCGTCGTGTCACCAGACGGCAAATGGGTGGTGGCTGGGACGGCGGTTGGTCAAGTTGTGGTGTGGAATTCGAAGACCTTCGAAAAGGAGCACGACTTCAAAGCGCACGACGATTGGGTGAATGCTATGGACATTTCATTCGATGGGACGAAAATTGCGACTGCATCGTTTGACAACACGCTCAGTGTCTGGTCGTTTCCCACGGGGGAGCGACTGCTCGGGCCTTTGGACGACTACTTGGCTGCGCTCAAATTCTCTCCGGACGGAAAATTCATCGCAAGTGCCGCGTATGACCTCGAGTCTGTCCGGATCTACGACAGTCTCGATGGCACACTCCTCGCAGACTTTCCAATCAGAGTCGGCTCGTCGCTTAATGGATCCCTCGCATGGACGGGCGATGGAAAGCAACTCTTTGCCACATCTGTCAATGGTAATATCCAGTGTCTCGACGTATCCTCCAAGACGGCGCTCTCGCAATGGTCTATTCACAGCGACCTCAATCCAATGTGGATCACACTAGCATGCGACGGCGCATGCATAGCAGTCGCTGCCGGCTCGTCGGTCTCATTCTGGGATACTACAACACATCAACAAATCGGACCTGTCATTGACTACCCTTATGATGTCTCGTCCATAGCCATCTCGGAAAACTATGATATTGCGGCTGCGGGTGGAGACGATCACGCTCCGCAACCTACATGGTGTCCTGCCACCATCATACCTCAAGCATGTGAGTATATGCATTTTAAAGTGATGTTGTTATCTGAGACCACCGTCCTGATGTCAGAAAGAACTTGTCGAATCCCACTCGGATAGCAATATTGACTTACTTGAGGTACAAGTTCGTTCCTGCTCCTGTTCAAAACATGTCATCATACGGCGCAGGTCGAGCTCCCACCCACGACGCCCACGGCTGACGATCAGTTCAACTACGACGAGGTTCGTAATCTATTCATTCCGACTTTACTGCCGTGTTGATGCTACGGCAGGCTCCCTCGGAGGCGTCGTCTGTTCATCATCAGGACCAGGTGCCACCACCTGTCTCGTCCCACTCTACATCACAGCCTCCAGTCCACCTCATGACCTCCACTCCAGACATACGCTCAGAGAAGGTCAACGATAGTCTGCCGCCGTCTTGGTTCCTTCGTATTTTCAAGTGGAAGAAGACCATTAGAGAACCCACAATCTCGTCGCCTCGTCGTATTGCCAGCATTCATTCTAGGTCAGCAGAGAACTTGAATGCCTCGGACAAAACATTTCCGACAATGGCTGAAGGTCGCCGTAAAGCAGTGAGTGCTCCTCGAAGTGAACTTGATTCGTCTAAACTATCATCTTAGCGAACGGTCACAAGGGTCGGGAAACCGGTAGGTGGTTACAGTTGTCCATTAGGCTCACAGATGCCATCGTTTATCACTCCTTTCAGAAGAAGAAAGAGAAGAAGTCGAAAGCCAAACCTCATGCGGGCGGAGGTCGTCCGAATCCAGGGCCATCGAGCGACGTAGTTGTTCCGTCAGATGTGAACGGTGACCACAGTCTTAGTACTAGCACCGGACGTCCTCCGGATCCGAAGCCAGCGAGCGAGGCAGGTCGTCCGTCAGCGTTGATCACATTGCAGCAGCTTATGTTCTACCAGATACAACAGTCAAAAGATCAAGATCAACCCTCGACTTGGAAAATCGGTTTGAGGGTGCGCATACTTCCTTTGAGCATGTATTGCGAAGCTCATAGCATGCCAATCAGGAAGAAGCTGGAAAGGCTACCCTTTCCTTCACATTTCCTACATGGTTGTGTTGCCGCTCATCAGGGATAGAAGACGGATAATCCTAGGTCGTATATGCCTTTACCATGCCAGACTACGAGTACGTGGTCAATGATGATGTGCTTCAGCTTGTGTCGCCTTGTGGGTTGACTCGGGTGCTGGAGAGTCCGGCCATGGATTGTGTTCTCCAGGACGCCTACCCTATTCGCTACAGATCCAGCGAGGCAAACACGAGGAAGTTGGCAGTATGGATCACAGGATCTATGCATATGCATGGGGGGACTCGCTGCGAAATTGATTCGGTAGCCATAGAATGGGTTCTTGTGACACCAAGGGAGACCTCGAATGCTTTCCTAGTGAGTCTTCGGACCTCCTCCTCACTCGTGACGTGTGATACCCCACTACGCAACCGTCGGGCCCTCGTATCGCCGTAGCCGCCTCTGCGAGTCAGGCCGACTCCCTTGATAGGGCTTAAGCTGGCAACACACATTTACACAAAGACATTGACTCACTGAGATGCTCGCCACCTCGGCCTGGATTCGTTGATTTCGATAACGTGAGGTTTATCTGTGTGGTGCTCTCAGGCCTAGCCTGGTTGACTGACTCACCGCCGTTTGTCTTTCCCAGGTGTTTGTAAGTACCTTGGACCATCCTTTCTCTCCCTCCCGTGTGACATGGACGCGCACTCACTCTGAAGCCAAGCCTCGAACCCTTTGCGTTTCTACCAAAATGTCTCGACAAGCAAGGACCTCCGGGACGCCTCCACGAATGCCGAGGAGCGCGTCGAGCAGAAGCGGCTCGTCGATAAGATGTTGCTAGATGGGAAGCTGGAGGGGTTGGCGCTTGAGAGGATGGAGGATAAGCAGACGCGGTCGCACCTGCTTCGCGAGATGTCTCACCTCTGCAAACTCGTGGGTCGCCTGCGCCTGTAAAAATGCCGCGCTAAGAGTTTCAACCACTCAGGCAATCGAGGCAAACCCCCCTGGGGATACGGAAGAAGGTATGCCGCACTGCATGCTTTGGAGCACTATGATGACGCAGCCGATACGATGAAACAAATGATTGCTCTGGAGCGTCACTGCAGAGGAGGAGAAGCAACGTTAATTATGCCAGCTGTTTGAGGAGCCGACGGCTCGTTCAAGTTCGGGCGAGGCAACAGTGCTTGGCTGGACGGGCCAGTCTTCGACGTACAACAGCTGTCTCCCAGCCTCCCTTTCATTTCATCCCCGAACCCCCCAAGCATCGCTCGCCAATGAAGATGCCGAAATGGATGGGCGCATTTCGGAATGAAAAAGTTGGATGTCTCAGACAGAGGCAACGCTCGTCTCTGACCGAGTCATTCGCCTGCCATTGGCGCAATTTTCTGATCGCAGACTATACCTCCCATGTATCTCGTTCCCAGTCAAAAAGCCCGCTGAGAAACGTGATGCCGAAATTGGTGAAGGAAAGTGTTTTGATGCTCGGGTGTCAGGGATCGGCCATGTAGAATTTCGGACGTCGGACACGCTTTCGTTGGCAGAGCCATGCAAGCTCCTTTTCATCTATTCCTGGATCCGCGACTTGCGTGGTCCACTTGACGAGGTCAGTTGGGGAAGCACATCGGATAGCGGCGATGAATCGAGCACCCGGTTCCCGCATGATTGGGGTGTGTGCCAAAACACAAAAGTGGAACTGGAACCCTGCCCGAGAAGTTCTGTAAACAATACAATGTGATAAAACTTACTGCCGTGCAATCCAACTCCAATACTCAAAGGTCGCCTCGCCGATGCCCCAACCAGTTATTGTATAGATAGAGCTTGGTAATCCGAGTGGTTGTGAGACGCACGAAAGAGTATGACATACTTCAGCGCCACTTCGTCTCCACCTCCGAATTCCGCAAAGCAGGCCATCTTGTACGACCGTCCTTCGGGTCCAACTGGGCGAGGACTGGAATCAGAGGCGGTGGCTTATATGACGATGCTTCGAACTTGAATGAGACGTGTTACGTGTAGCAGTCTAGTAGCGGCAGGCTCATAGTACAGCGCATCTTGCAAGCTGACAGAATTAGCCAAGGCAACGACAATGTACATCACACCCACCGAGCTATGAATGAACTCGTATACCTCCGCAGGACTGACGGGACTGAGCACAAATAACGCCGTCCACGAATCTAGTCTACTTTTCCTTCGGATAAATGATAGGCGTGGGCATAAAGATGGACTGTCTGATTGAAATTACACAGTGAACATGGTAAAGCAAACACGAAGAGAACAGAGCATCGTCTTCTGGCTAGCCAGACAACCGTGAGCTTGATATCTCGTTCGTTCGTTCGTTCGTTCGTAGTATGTATTTTTGAGCTTGGTCACGGTAGTCTCCGTGTTCAGTTCCGTTTGTCTCCACTGTTCCAGGTTCCTTCTCTGTGGATTCATATCATCAAGTGGGCAGCGCGAAGTCGCGCTCAATGCCTCGAACATGCACTGGAAGAGGACGAATGCGTGTTTGCGTACGCATATCGGTGCTATCAAGTAGAGGGGTGAGCCGATCTACTACCGTGAACAACACGTAATCATTACCCTTTGACCAGTACTCCCACCATCCTATCCGTCACCGTCTAAGCTCCGAGCGTGATCAATGCATTCCACAGAAAAAGGTAAATAGATCCCTAATACCCCCCGGCCTGCGATAACTGTTTGATCGCTCGAAAGTAACCGAAATCCAGTGTGGACATACGGTATACTCAAGTTGCTTTACTGCCGATAGCAAGCAGGTATTCATCGGTGGTGATAAAGGGACGATTCGCCGATGGAAAGTAGACGACGGACATCAGGTTGGCTCAGAAATTCAAGCAGGGTCCGCTATCCGGGCCACCGCACTGTCAAGGGATGGCAAATGGCTGGTGTGCGGGTTGGCTTCACATCCGTATGTTAGCGTGTGGAATGCGGAAACCCATACATTGAAAGTTCTGGACATCGCGAGTCCAAGTCACACAGGCGAAGTGTTTTCGGTTGATATTTCTTCCGACTCGACGACATTTGCCACGGGTGGGTTCATCGACAATTGCGTATTTATCTGGAGCACTACAACAGGTAAACGACTCCTGGGCCCACTACAGCATGACTCCACCGTGGTTGCAGTCCAGTTCTCTCCGGACACCCACCGTCTCGCCACTGCGACCATAACGTCAATCAAAATCTTTAACAGTGACAACGGCCATCAGATGCTCGACATCCCCGGCTCATTCAACTGGAATGGCTTTTCATCACCACTTGCTTGGTCAGCCGATGGCTGTCGAATTTTTGCTGCCTCTCTGTCGTCCAACGAAGTCAAATATTTTGACCCATCCTCAGGGTCCTTGCTCGGTACATGGCCTCTTCCTACCAGTAGCAGTTCCATGTCTCTCTCTTCTATCGCGGCATCGTCCAACCAAAAGTTTATCGCTGTTACCCGAAGCACCTCGCTGTCCTTTCATGATGCCTCGACATACGAGAAAATTGGTCCTATATTCAATCACGATGGTGGTATCTACTCCATGACGCTCTCCCCTGAGGGCGCCTACGTTGTCACCGGCGAGTACAACGGGAAAGTCACCGTGCGGAGACTTCTCGGTGTCCTTCCGGACTCGTACCTTACAGGAGATGTAAGTGTTTCTGTTGCTAAACGTCGATGAATCTCAACGCGTGAAATATTCTACTGTTTCATCAGCGTAGTGAGTATGTTGGATGATGTGTATTTTCGCCACTTCTGATCTGTTGGTATCAGAATTTCCACTCATGCAAATCAACGAAGAGACACTTGAAGCTTGGACTCAGGGCGACTTAACTCGCACCGAACAAGTCCTGACAGAAAAGATCTTAGATGTTCAAGATCCTTCGCGTCATTCGCAGTGCCTTGCTCACCGGTCCCTCGTACGGTCCCGTCTGAAGCAATACAACTTGGCTATGGATGATGCGAAAAAGGTAGCCTTTCGATTGTCTTTGGTTTCGTCACGCGTTAAGCATTACACATCAAGTCTGTCGAGGTTCAGCGGTCCACAATCGGTCAGATTGCAATCACAATAGCCCGGGCAGCCAATGGCGACCACGACGCTGCCATGCGTGTATTTGACCTCGTGTTCACTAATGGTTCCTTGCCCGAGAGCAATTTTGTTTTGCTTATCAAGGCACGTGCCTACTCTTTCTCGTCGCTGTTTGTATTAATTCTTGGTTTCATGCAGGCCATCGTCCTGTTTCAGTGTGGAAGACACGATGAAGCTATTTCGCGAGTCGAAGACTTGATCGACGCTATGAATGACAAGACTATATATATCGCAGTCCGGGTATGTAAATTCTAGGATTACTGAACAGCATGAGATGATGAACAGGTCGTATTCAGGCCCGAATGTACATCATACTCACAAGTATGTCGTTGGAGGAAGGAGACCATGAGCGGGCTGCGGAATGGCTTAGCCGCGCAGGGGAACCTGTTGTCCCTCAAGATTGTCCCGAACTTGTCGTCATCTCACTCGTAAGCTACTTACTCTCAATTCATCTTCAACCTGACCCACAGCATTCGAAAGATTTTTGGATGGAACTTTGATGGTCTTGCTATTGAAATTCAGCAACACCTTCAGCAATGCATGAATATGTTAGAAGATATTGGCGACCTAGCGATGCAGTCTAAGAACGCAGAAGAGGCCATTGCAAGCTACTCTGCTGCACTGTCTTTGAAGCCTTCGACTCCCGCGGGTCTCCTGGTCAAACGGAGCAAAGTTCGCGCAACAATAATGATGTGGGAGGAAGCGCTGAAAGACGCTGATGACGTATGAAGTTTTCATCTTTCTTATATGACGACACTGAGTTTCAATCACTCAGGCAATCGAGGCAGACCCCCAGTGTCTCTGGGGATACGAAAGAAAGCATGCTGCGCTGCATGCTTTGGAGCGCTATGATGATGCGGCTGATACAATCAAACAAATGATTGCTCTCAAACGTCAC
>JBBPPB010000159.1:0-19539 GCA_038091755.1 Leccinum pallidistipes | reverse complement strand
TCCGCCCGTGTCCAGTGAAGGAAGGTACGGTCTCAATCGCTGGTCCGCATGGACATATCAGCTCCATTCTCGAGAAGCAGTAGCGAAGAAGCAATGCCCTCTTTGGAACACGTGGACGCGATTTCAATGTGTCGAGGACAGCTGACTCGGAGGCGGAAAAAGTACCCCGAGCGAGAACCTGAAGAGCTACCGTCATAACATATCCTCGCCCGAATGCAGTGAATGTTTTTTTTCCGCGGAAGTTGACTTCCCGCAGTTCACAGCCTTGAGAATCGAAGAGGTTTACAGCTTCTCAACCTTCGTTTTTGGTGTAAGGCACCGGTACAGTCGGAAAACGGGTCCCCACATCCCAACCGCGGACTGCACGAGGTCAGAGTCAGTCATCTTCGTCCACGAACCAGGAACGCACTTACTTCGACATGTTACAAGACTACAAAGTGATGAGCAGTCAGGAATCGAGGGCAACGGTCCCAAACGAATGGAAACCTAGTACAACGGAAACATGACCAATCTTGGAGTATTAGGAACTTCGGAGTATGATCCTTGTCATAGGCGACCTCAGGGTCATCAAAGAATTGCCATGCACTGGGGAGAACAGAGATTCCATCTTGGTACATGCAAGGACGCTCTGGTTGCCCTCGACAGAAAGCAGGTTGACCGAAATCGCAGTCGAATAGGGAAGATCCCTCCGTGCAACGAGCTTTCCGGGTACATACCAATGAAATGAATGAAGTGGTCGCATGGATTGATCATGTTCGAGTCGGTAAGTATTGCGCCATGTACAAATTGACAATGGGTCAGTCATCCGGGAACGAGAATTAATCATTCGCAGAAGTACCATATAGTATACTTCTTCCCTGTCAGTGTCTTTCCCGTACCGGACCATATGTCCATTGAAGTGCATCGACGCGGCGCACTTTATCCCAGAGCACTAGAAACGTGGATGTGTACATCTCGCCGTCAATTCACGGCTCATTGGCACCAAGCCAGTCATGTAGTCCAGTCCTACAGGCCCGAACCTGGTGAGAAGAGTTTCGAGAAAGCGATTTTGGTACAGAAGGCAGAGCTGAGGGGGTTGGCACTCCTGACCGACCATCGGTAAGCATGGCGAATTCAGCGCCTCGCTCTACAGGCAGGTGAAAACCCTCGCGATTCAACTTACATCACCCGTCAAAATCAGGAACAGTTGGCCAGACTGGCCCTGTTGGGTCACTGAATTGTGACGCAAAATCGTCCCGAAAGACTAACCTCGCCAGAGTGGTCATCTTTGAATACAAGGTGCATTAACATATACAAGTCAAATGAGGGGTGATGGCGACAACCAACGGATGTTATTGTCAGATACAACCAAGTTCAAGTATAAAATCTATTAATACTGCGCAGCAGCGGCTTTGCACTGGAGAGATATGGATATGTCAGCACACACGAAGCATAGTGCAAAAACCATCACATACAGCGTTCAGCTGTTCAAGGTAGTACGAACAGCTGTTCAGGTCCGCCCTTTCCAAACAATTTGAAAAGTCCTTGGCATGAGTGGCACAAGGAGATGTAGATTGGAAAGACTGTTGTTGTTGTTGTTGAACCGGAGCTGCTGGCTCGGCAGGTGCGGCTGCCGAAGAGCTCGATCCACCAAAGAGCATACTGGAAATTCCGTGACCGACGACGGAGCCAACTGCAACGGAGCCAGCGGTAGCAGCCATTTGCGCGAGCATGCCAGGCTGACCAGACTGAGCAGCCGCGGCGGGTGGAGCAGGGGCATGCGCAGGGTTTGCATGGGCTGCTTGTGGGGGCATAGCGGCGGTGTGAGCACCCCGGGATTGCTGAGCAGCAGGCCTCGGGGCAGGACGAGAGGAGCGTGACGAACGCTAATAAAAAAAAAGTCTTAGACACTAGAAGTTCCAGAGATATAGACTTACAGGCATGATATCTAGATGGTTGGTGGTAACAAGAAAAACGTGCGAAGACTGAATTTTTGTAAACTTTACGAGCCGATCGAACTCGTAACACACCCGGCCATGATCGTGTGAATATTCCGGAATATCCCGTATCTATTCTTCCCCGATTGGGAATTTGCACTTTACATCCTTCAAAACGATATGGTTGCGCTTGCTTTCAGGACGCTTAGACCGTCTTGGACGCACCAGGCTAACGTATTGACTTCTCGGTCGTATGCAGCCATTGCCATCAAGAACAAGCCAAAATCATCTGGCTCTCAAACGCTTTCGACGCCTCAGAATACTGCACCGTCCAAGGCAGGACCACAACAATCCAATGACAAGGCAAAGAACTCTAAACCTGGGCAATCTTCGCTTCAGAGCGCCGCGGAACAGAATCTTCAGGCAATGGAGAGCATGAAGCGGTTTAGCAAGATGTACACCACGGCTGACGTATGGGGGACCGAAATGGCAAACTTGGGTATGAAATATCGTCCTACAGTCTGTCTGGTGACATAAAATTTGAACCTCTCAGATGCGGAAATACCTTATGACCTGCGTCCAATGTTTCGCTTGCTCACCACAAAACCTATGTTTGCGCGTAGCAAATTCTCGTGTGTATTGCGATTGTATTCATCGAATTTGTGTTGAAACACAGTGCAGTGATCTTTGGTACGCAATCAAGCACAACACCGGCAACTGGATGAAGAACTC
Source organism: Leccinum pallidistipes (assembly GCA_038091755.1). Classification (NCBI taxonomy): domain Eukaryota; kingdom Fungi; phylum Basidiomycota; class Agaricomycetes; order Boletales; family Boletaceae; genus Leccinum; species Leccinum pallidistipes. Next base: position 16,891 of record JBBPPB010000159.1, on the reverse strand, counting down.
GTACAGGTGCACCTCTGTATGTCTTTGGTAAAATACAGTCTGACACCCTGCTTCGCTTTCTTAGCATGTTCGTCATGGCGAAAGCGAACGCTTTCCCAGGGAAGAACTTGAAACTACGTGTTAAAACATTGGGCCGCATATTGAGTGTACGAAATAATTCTCCAGATGCGTTGTTGGCTCCGCTACGACAGATAGCTCTTGACACCTATCGCAAAGTAAACACTTCCATTGCAAGGTGGGCACCTTGTCGGGTTTTGCATTCTCCCCACAGTTCTGATAACCGTTCTAGGGGTCATGAGGACAAGGTGAAAGAATTCACGTCAGGGCCATTCCAAGAAAAGGCCATTAAAGCTATGCGTCGGCGAGAGAAGGGTCAAACTTGGAGTTGGAATATCAGTAGTGATGTCTCAGATGTAGCTCTATTCCCCAGGTCCAAGAGTAAGCCATCACTTTGCATGCCGAGACTCTTTCTGAAGACCTTTAGAGCGGAAAGTACCCACACCGGTGGACATCGTTTCCATCAGAGCGGGTGAGGTTTATACTGAAGCTGCAGAGCCCGTTAATGGGCACCGTCTTCTCGTTCAAGCCCTCGTCAAGTTTGATACAACGCACGTAAGTGGTTTTCCAGATCTCTAACCCGTCAGCGATGAATCGACTTCGTTAACACACAATCTAGAAAATTGACGTTATTGACAAGCACGGACAAGCCATTCATTCTGACCTTGCTGCGCCCCGCAAGGTCGTTCAATACCTCCTATTGGAAAAAGTTGGGTGGTATGACACACCTTGGAAGATCAAGGATCAGTTTCACAAGGCATAAAGACACGTGAATAAACTCACATGTTGCTCCTGTTACCTGCTATCATATAATTACGAATTGGCATGGTATGCCCGCTGGTTACTTACCTGAAAACAGATATAAGCAAAACAAGGAACGTCATCCTAACTGTGAGTGGCCACCGAAAGTGCATTGAGACTTAGGTTCAACGTATCCACGGTGTCGTGAATGGGTCAGAGAATGGGATGGACACTTTGAAGTGGTCGCGGTCGTTTCTAACTACGTGGCAAAGTTTGCCTGGCAGGAGAACCCTTTGTACGTTCTCACCGGACCACCGCACGTCGACTGCAACATCTGTGCAGAGTGATTGCCTTCTGCTCGTGACATTACAAGACCAATCGGAACCGCCGACGTTTCATCCACCCTAGACCCTGGTTATATAACTTGAAGTGCTCGTGCGCTCCCTCCTATGCGGGCGACTTTTAATAATAAGGCTGCCCGCAACGTTCCCAGCGTCGTAGTCGACATCGAGTCGCCCTTACGCGCAAGATGGTAGGATACACTAAATTAGATCTTCATTATCTCAATCTTTGGGATTCGACACAAACAACTTGTTAGATCGAAAGCACGCCACCAAAGTATTCACGCCATAGCGGCAAAGGCGCCTTTGCTTGCTGTCAGCTCCGCGCCAAGCTTGTATCCAGTCACCTTGACAAGCATTAAGCAATGCATGCCCTCCAGATACGAAATAACACTACCTTGTCCCAATCGATCTTCTGTCTTGTCAGTGGGAGGGCACGTCTAAGGCCCTTGAACGCCTTTTCGCTCATCTCTTGATAGGCATCGTTCAACGAGGTCTGTAACCTTGTCTCCTCCCGCTCGATCAACGCGAATATCTTGTTTGCCGCTGCGGTCGGGGAGGACGCACTCGCCACCGCTGGCGGTATCGGTATCGAGATGTCGTGCGATGTCTCTAGCTGGACCTGCAAACGAATTTTCAATTCGGCGCGTGCTGTTGGCACTACGATCGACGCGGAATTCATTGGCACGTACGTTTCCCTGTTCGTAGTAGTGGACGTTGGCAAAAACCTTGCCCTGGATCGACCTCGACTCTGCCAGGTCGATCTCGTATTGGGAACGCCACCTCCCCGACCTGCCGACGATGGTTAGTGAAAGGTGAATGATATCCACGCGTGGAGGAGATCATGCACCAAAAGTTGGAGGGGTTGTATTTGTTGGACACGATCTGGACCATGAAGTGGTTGGGTGGTTGGGAGGCGAATGTGGCGGCTACGCCGTCGAAATAGTGGGCAGTGAGATAGGTTAGGGAGGCGGACTCGAGGGCCGCGCTGGAGGGAATGGTCATTTGGGAGGTCATAGGTACAACATCGCTTAGTACCGGAGTGGCTCGGCCTCTGGATCGGACACCTCTGGGCGAGGATCGGAGGCTTCCTGAAGGAGGAGAGAGATTGAGCATCGCGTCGAGTGTTGGGTTGTGTGGTACTTGCCAGTCTCAGGTGGTCGAATCGGAATGAGGTTTTAGAACGCGGGTCCAGGAATCGCTCTTCCTGTCCGTCTTCGTCGGCGTCTTGTATCCGCGCGGCGTCGCTAACGATGGTCTGCAACGAAGACGATCGAAGACGTGCGGGTACGATGAAAGTATGATGTGAACAGAACGTACCTGGTGCTGCGCGTCTGGTACGTCCACCAGGATGAACTGCGCGAGATTGTATTCCCGGAGTGCGGGAAGGAGGCCGTCTTCGAGGGCATCGTCGTCGTTGACAATGACGCGGACATCTGCGCGTGTTTCTGATCAGTACATACATCGAGGATGTGTAAACGCGTACCGTTGAGAACGTCGTTGATCTCTCCGGGTGGAGATTGGAGCAAGAAGGCGCTCGCGACTTGAATGCGCTCGTCCGCCATTTCAAAGTACTAGTGTGGTATGAGATCAAGGGCAGCGCTAACCCTAACCCGAACTAGCATGATGTTGTGCTGTCAACGGTGCAAGCAAACCACGAACGGTCCACAAGCGTTCCTCTTGACTTGTTGTGAATGTAACAAGACATGGCATCACAGTACGTCCACATCGAACACGCTGATCGTTACACAATAATATTCATCCAGCCTCTACCAGGGTGCCACATGCCTCCTATCGCAGATGAGGAACTTGTTCGACGCATACGCGCTACGAACGCGGGCGACACGTCCAGCGGTAACGATCTGCACTCTTGGAAATGTCGACGGTGTGGAAAAAAAGACCTCTCGGAGACCCCGACCGCCGTGTCGAGTGTCGAACCAGACGACAAGCATAGGTTCTCGCGTCCTGCTCCAGCAGCAACGGAACCCACGGCGAACGTCAAACAGGAATCGGTGTGTGGAAATTTGGGACTCGGAGTGCTTGTCTGCGTCTGCTGAGCGTCCCGCAGAGTGCGGTGGGAAATGGCCGAGAACCAATCGACGAGGAGGGTAATCGAGAAAAGGCGACCGAGGCAGCTCCGGTGAAGCGCCCGACATTGATTATCGCGAATAGGGCGTTGAAGTCTGCGTCTCGATCAGAGCCAGACCCGCCTATGAAGTCACCGTTCACTCCGCAAGAGGAGGAGACGCCCCTTCCTCATACATCTACGTCTTTCCGTCTGACCAGCACGGCATCAACAATGACCCTTGAGGATGATGTCGAGATGCAGGTCGACCCTTTGCCTCCCGCCGCCTTGTCCGGATCTACTTCCCAAGCGGATGACTTGGCATATAGAGAGATCAGCACTGATGTTGTTGCAGAAGCGCGACCCCCCGCGCGTGCTGCGAGTTCTACCAGTACCACCAACCAACAGGAACAGGAGAATGAGGTTCGACCTCAAGCCGGCCAGGACGCCATCGACGAGATGATGGACGACGACCCAGAGGATTTGTATGGTCCTCCGGTAGAGCGGCGGATCATTCGCATCCTCCCTTCATTGGACCAAGAGCTCAGAGAACAACAGGAACTTGAACGAGCAGCCGCAGAAAAGGTAATCCACGAATTGTATGTATGCTTTGCATCGCTCGTCACACTATCCAGCAGAAGCGATGGGCTCCCTTGGCCCCTGACTGGATATTGGCAAGACACGCACACGACCCGTCCTGGAACTTGAAGGACGTAGTAGTACCAGCTCGAACTTCGGAAGGCAGAAAGAAACGGAAGCAGACGGCTACTAATAATAAGAAGTTGACGAGGGACAACAGTGGACTGGGCTACTTTACGGTTGGAAATTGGATCCGAGAGCATACTACGGTGTAGACTCTTGAACTAGAACTACTATGTCGACAGACCTCAGCAAGCTCACCGTTCCACAGCTCAAAGCCTTGTGCAAAGAACGTCGGATCGCAGGTTATTCAAAGCTAAACAAGTCTGCACTCTTGCAGAAGCTTGCGGGCGTCGGACAACAGAATGCGTCGTCGGCAACGGAACCAACCACCGACGCACCGCAGGACACAACCGCGACGCGTCGAGCACCATCCGAGTCCACCGTACTTTCTACTCCCCAGCAAGATGTCCAACGGAACGCGACTGAAACAACAAGAACTCCCACCATTGCAAAGGCGCCTACACAACTTCCCGAGTCGTCGCAGGACCGAACCGCGACATCGAGCACTCAGAAAACCCATGGCACGAAAAGAAACACGCATATAGACATCTCTGCCCCTGCAAAACGGATCAGGACATCAACTAGTAACGCGGCCCACGCACGCCCAGTTCAGACGACCTCTACATCCCAGCAAGCGCTGCCGGTCAAAGATGCTTCAGTGTTCAGAACTCCCGAGCTGCCTGCGCACCGACAGAACTCGTCGTCGGAAACGGAACCAGCCACACAGGTACCCACACGGGTTCCCGAGACACCACAGGACTCGAGCGCGACGCGTCGAGCACCGTCCACCGTGATTTCCACTCCCCAGCAAGATGTCCAACGGAACGCGACTGAAACAACAAGAACTCAGGTGGCTACACAACTTCCTGAGTTGCCGCAGGACCGAACCGTGACGTCGAGCACTCAGAAGACCCATGGCGCGAAAAGAAACACGCATATAGACATCTCTGCCCCTGCAAAACGGATCAGGTCATCTGCATCGACTAGTAACGCGGCTCACGCACGCCCAGTTCAGACGACCTCTACATCCCAACAAGCGCTGCCAGTCAGAGATGCTTCAGTGTTCAGAACTCCCGAGCTGCCTGCGCACCGACAGAACTCGTCGTCGGCAACGGAACCAACCACAAAGGTACCCACACGGCTTTCCGAGGCACCGCAGGACTCAAGCGCGACGCGTCGAACACCATCCACCTTGCTTTCCACTCCCCAGCAAGATGTCCAACGGAACGTGGTTGGTACCACTGGATCAACAAGAACTCAGGTGGCTACACAACTTCCTGAGTTGCCGCAGGACCGAACCGTGACGTCGAGCACTCAGAAAACCCATGGCATGAAAAGAAACACGCATATAGACATCTCTGCCCCTGCAAAACGGATCAGGACATCAACTAGTAACGCGGCCCACGCACGCCCAGTTTCGACGACCTCTACATTCCAGCAAGCACCACCGATTAGAGATTCTCTAGTGTTTAAAGCTCCCGAGCTGGTTGCGCAGCGTGAAGTGTCGTCGCTCCAGGCCACTGCCTCCACTGCCACAAAGCAGCCTTCAGCTAGTACGATCAAACGCGACCCCGGGCGGTTCAAGCCATTAGCGGTTGCGAGACCCAAACTTGTGGAATCCGGAAATGTGATCAAAGAACGCCCGCAGACACCTATAACTTCAAGAGGAGCTGATTCTTCCCTTGCTTCCATTCCTCCTGCAAAGCCTCTTCCTCTCCTCTCTCAGATCTCTTTCCCGCCAAAGGCGTCTGAGCGGAAGTGGGTAAATCGATGGGCTATCATACTAAGCGCACTTTCGCCCGCAGACAGACAGACATGTGGGTTTGTATCGAGAACGTTCCGGTACGCAGGTACGGAAATACCTTTCTGAATCAATGCTTCTGCTCTACCTCTGTGGCAGTTTACATGTCTGCGGTGCACATATTGTCGAGAGACTACCCTGGCCGTCGATTAGATTCCATTCTCGAACAATACTCAAGAAATATGACCAACTTTTGGCCGTATCTTCGATACCGCATAGCCGAAGTCTTCGAACGACGTCTGGCCTTCAAGCGCTCGTTCCTTGGCCAATACGCTGCTTCGATCGGATACCATCCGTTGTCCCAACGTCTTTGGATTAGCCCCGACGACGAAAAGCAGGTCGAGGTTGCTCTCCGGTTCGTCTCGAGATCGATTGGTTTCGGATTGCACCCCGCAACTTCGAGCCCATCTGAACCGCTATGCTAGATTCGTTCTCACCCGCATGTGGTTCGCCACCTCGATCGGTGCGTACGGCCACGACGCAACGACGTGGTCGAGATGCGTCGTCCAAGACGTTCGGGAGGTCGTCCGAGGCGACGTCTGGCACGTCGTCGAGCAGGACGACAGCACCGGCGCGTCTTGCAGTTTTTACGTGCTCGAAGCGACGTGCGAAGTCGTGGGTCGACCCGGAGCCTCGTCGTCACAAGGGGACAAGAACACGCTCGAGCACCGTCTGCGAGCGGACTGGACGGCATGGATCTCCGAGCGATCGCGCAGTGCGTTGACGTCACTGGACTCGACAAGACCGCGTTCGATTCTCGAATGCGTGACTTGGTCCAACACGGAAGACTACCATCGAGGGATTAGCAAGGCGTGGTTGCGCCGCATTCAAGGTCAACGCCAGGGACAGAACGCGGACAGCGTTGCCGAGACGTGCGTTGCTGAGAGATATGTTCTGGCTTGCGTCGTGGCGAACGGGTAGGTTTTCTTGTTATGCTCGCCCGATTAACGCCGTTGATGATCATCGACAGCATTAGCGGGCAGTGGATGTCCACGAGCTCCATGGCGCAAGAGTTTGCGGGGTTGCCTGCTAAAAACGACATCCTTGGAGGTAGAACCGTAGGACGGTTCATGGATACGGTGAACATGTACCTCGCAGCGTACGCGAACGTTCTTTGTCGTTTCCGTGGTGACGCTGATTTGTACAGTCATCACCACATCGAAAGTGTTCATTTCACGACTTGCAAGGGTGAAGCACTGCATGCGGCGGTAGCTGTTGTGCAGACGCCAGGGCGAGAGTATTATGTCCTGAGAGACAATGGAATGCAAGTGGGGTGCGAAGAGGAAGGCATACCGGAGGTTTGGCAACAGATTCTTGGTTGCGACATGCTAGGCAGGGCTTGTTAATTAAAGAGACAGAAGAGCATGTGTCCCAAGGGGTGAAAGTACACAGAGTTGTAATACAGATAGCATGGTCCCTTTCGGTCGGGTGATAGACACGGAATCTTTGTGTCTCAAGCTCAATCAACGCTGACAACACTATGAATCAACCAGATGTTGGGTTATTCAGCGCAGTGGTCGCGCAACGAATATCATCAGTCGAACTAATTTTCCTTGGTAAGTTGATGGGTTGTCGGTTGACTCGTTCATTCTTCTTCCTATGTAGGCAGCTCGATATAACGATCCTCGAAAGTAACACGCGGGTTAACAATGGATATTTCTGTCATCATGTCGTCGAACTTCCACACACTTCATAATGATGACTCCCGCTGCTAAATCATTTGCTTCCTATAATCATCGAGTTCCATAGTGTTTAGTGTGATATACGAAAAGAGGATTACAGTAACAGACCACTATCCCCCATGGGTATGATGCGCATATCTGTTGCCGTTCCTGCTCACGTTTACGGTAGGTATCGGAATCCGGGTGCCTACAGGGACATGGAATGACATGAGCTCAGTTCCCGAACTCGACAAGGGAGGTAGAGTGGCAGAAATCCTCCCACAACTCAGTCGTGGTCGGTGGAACATACGATACACACCTTGTCGGCCAATTCGGACGTGTCCACGGGCGCATCAAGATCGGGTTCACCAAACTTGGCATTTCGGTACGCGTTCTCCCATCGGTACGAGATCTATGGAGCAAAGGAGAGGCGTTTGGTGTCACGACGGACCAATGGGCGTGTAAAATACTCAGGCGACGTACGGTGAGCACCAAAGCTGAGAGCGCGGCAAAAAACATGAGTGCGCCAGACACTGGGGAATGGAAGGAGCGTCAGGTCCTAGATAATGTACCATCTCGCTAGCTTACCTCCGAAACCGCGTCTATAGGCCGAATTGTAAATCAGTACGACCACAGTAGCATCAACGGAAGCCAGAGCGTCTACGTACGAATATGCTGGGCCCTCGGTCAGGGGGTACAAGTGTGACCCCAAAAAACTTCCGACTTGCCCGAATGCGCAAGAGAGAGGTATGCCCGCCGCACGCTTCGTTTCCGAACCCAGATTATGCGTGACTACAATGATAGGGATGATGATCAATCAGCAATACTCTCTCGTAACCGATGTGGAGCGTTGAATAGGATAGGATAAAATAACTCACACCATGCGAGAGTGAGACCGAGACTGGCATAAGTGCCTGCAGCAGCACAAAATGTGGCGAGATAGCGCACATGGATGTGTGCATTTGGAACACCAAGAAGAATCCTGATGGGCTTGGTGAGAGGCGGTAGGAAGAGAATTGTGAAGAAACGGACATGTAACCAACCCCTCCTAATACACATCCAGAAACGACCAAGAGTCCACGACTCTGGATTCGATCAGAAGTATATGAGGCAATTACCAATACCAAACTGGCTACCGCGTAAGGAGGGACTGTCATGAGCTGCGATAACGCAGGCGCTAGAAATACAACTAGTCAGTCTTTATAAGAGAGCATACTGATACGAACATACAATGACCCATCGTTTCAATGATCGTAGGTAAAAAGGCTGACAAAGAGCCGAGTGCGCAGTTCAACCCAAAGTAGATAACGGCGGCAGCGTATACCTAAGATCAAGATCAGCTGCTGTGGGATATTGCACGCGAGAGAGTAAAACTCGCCCTCCAATCCAAAAAGGCAGCGATAACATGCCCTGAAATCCAGGTCAGTAAACCGAAGGTACTCGAGCGATGGACATAGTTGTACTTCGGTTCACACCTGCTCCGGTGTCTCCGCTTGTCCCTCTGCTCATGCGTTCTATTGCCAATTTGCGTTCAGCGTGTGTCAGAAAAGCGGTCGACTCCGGTCGCCCTGGTAGGAGGAACAAACATAATACCCCAAGAAGTACCGTAGGCACGCCCTATTGGACGTCGGCGAGTGAATCAAATGCAATAAAGAACAGACCTACTTCTACGACAAACAATAGTCTCCAATTTGCCAGGGATATCTTGACATTCTGAATCCCATATGCAAGTAGGCCACCGAAAGCACCAGCAACGGCAGCAAATCCAAACCACAAAGCAATCCGTGTACCGCACTCGGTTTTGGTATAATAGAATGCTTCAGGGAAAGGTTTTAGCAGGCAAAATTTATCCATGGGAAGACATACAGAGGTATAACACAACTGACGGCACGAACGCTGCCTCAAAGACGCCAAGACCCAATCGTGCAATAAGAAGAGTGTTGAAGTCGTTCGCGACCGACTATGCACGTCACACATTTATTAAGTCAGATATGTGTCCATATAACTGCTTACCATCGATGTGGAGCATAAACCCCATAGAATGGCTGAGCATCCAATCCATGCTCGAGGATTATAATACTTGGAGAGCACGGTCCACGGCACCTGACACAAAGTCTGACCAGCGGTATGTAAGCAAACAAGCAATACAAGGACCATGGCATTACGCTGGCACTGACATATGGTATGAAGAAAATTGCAACTAACCAGTCAAAGAGGACACCTGTAGGGTCCCCTCCGAGCACGTCCTCTGGCAATCCTTGAAGGCGTGCATTCCCCAGGTTTGATCGATCAAGGTCTGGATATGTGTCATTGTTAGCTTGTGACTGGTGGAGTGCGGCACATAAAGAGACTTGCATGCAAAGAGGTAAAGAACACCAGTGATGGGTAAAATCCTTCGATCGAGTTTGCGCAATAGTCTTGCCTCCGCAGTGATTGGGTCCGAGGGAATTAGCGGGTCATCTTCTTGGCTTTCGTGATGGTCGGAAACCCCTGAAGGCAAAAGATTTCCGGGACCAGAGCGTTTGGTATCCATTTCTCAGTGGGCAGGTTTGTTCGCTTGCGAATGCAGCACAGATACGTACGGTGGGAATCGAGTGAATTTTGGTGCCTCGATAAATGTGGGGAGCTTGAATGGCTAAGCCAGCGACACGAGCGCTATTTTTCCATCAAGGGCGCCAGGTTCTGTCATGCGAAGTTCGAACACGCTCGAAAGGAGCTCGTCGGCCCGGCTGGCCCGTGGGATCATCCGACGAGTCTAGTAACGACTCTGGCTTCGCTGATAAGAAAAAAATGAAACCATCATACGACATCAACCGCTTGGAGGGTTACATAGTACTCCCTCTGAGTGTTACAGTTGGAAGTTTCCCTGGATGGGCGGCAGTCGCCGGTAGCCCCTGGAGAGCTGAAATTCACAGGTTCGACACCACTGTCCCCTTCACGCTCGTCCAATGCGCGTACCATCCCGAGACCAGGTCTTAGTACGCGGTCCTAATCCTCGCAGAGGGACCGACGGGCGCAATCATATAGTACGAGTCCGACAGCACAGGCGACCTCTCTCCTGCACCGTGACTGCCAGTGCTGGCAACTCACCTCTGGGCTGCTGACTCCCAGACGTTTGCGATGTCAGGCCAATCGGTTGGCAACCGCATCCGAGCGACGCATTGTTGGATCATATTCAGGACTTTGGTCTCAAACCTGGAATCGAGCTTACTGTTGTCAAGAATGTGCACTAGGGAATGTTTAATGGGTATGACTCGGACACTCGGCTAAACGCCGCGAGCGCGTCCAAAATCAAGTCCTCACATAACCTCTTCCGATTAATCTCGATAGCGTTCTGCAGGCTCGAAACTCAGAGCGCTGAATCGCTGCGTTTTCCGCATCTCAGATATTCCCTCAAGTAGACCGTACATATATGCATGACTCGGCAGTTGGTAATGCTGGTAGCATCCCAACCGCCAGGTAACGTTCCGAGTCCGCTGGCAGTTCGAAGGCACATGAAGTTGACTACCATCGCTGACGAGCCTCCTTGTCCTTGTCATTCCTTCGCAGCTATGTATGAGTAACTTTCTACAATCCACAGTCAACACGTTCCGTAGTGTTTAACGTTTTATAAGAAAATGAGGACCGCAGTGACCGCTATCCCCCATGGGTATATATAATCATAAGCATATATGTTGCCGTTCCTCCTCACGTTCACGGTAGGTATCGGAATCCGGGTGCCTGGAATAGCATGAGCTCAGTTCCCGATCTCGGCAAGGCAGGCAGGGGCAGGATCCTCCCACAACTCCGTCGTGGTCAGCGGAACATACGATACACACCTTGTCAGCCAATTCGGACACGTCCACAGGTGCATCGAGATCGGGTTTACCAAACTTGGCATTTCGGTACGCGTTCTCCCATCGGTACGAGATCTAAGGAGCAAAGGAGAGGCGTTTGGTGTCACGAGGGACGAATGGGCGTGTAAAAGATTCAGTTGACGTACGGTGAGCACCAAAGCTGAGAGCGCGGAAAGGAACATGAGTGCGCCAGACACTGGGGAACGGAAGGAGCGTCACATCCCGGACAATGTATTATTCAGCTAACTTACCTCTGAAACCGTGTCTATGGGCCGAATTGTAAATCAGTACGACCGCAGTAACACCAACGGAGGCCAGAGCGTCTACGTACGAATATGCTGGGCCCTCGGTCAGGGGGTATAAGTGTGACCCCAAAATACTTCCGACTTGCCCGATCGTTCCAAAGAGAGGCAAGCCCGCCGCACGCTTCGTTTCCGAACCCAGGTTATGCACGACTACGAGAATAGGGATGATGATAAATCAGCAATGCTCTCATACCCGATGCAAAGCGTTGAATAGGATAGGATAAAATGCATGATGACACGTTTTGGATACTCACGCCACGCGAGAATCAGACCGATACTGGCATAAGTGCTTGCAGCAACACAAAATGTGGCAAGATAGCGCACATGGATTTGTGCATGTGGAACAGCAAGAAGAATCCTGATGGGCTTGGTAAGAGGCGGTAGGAACCCAATTGTGAGGAAACTGACATGTAACCAACCCCTCCTAATATGCATCCAGAAACGACCAAGAGTCCACGACTCTGGATTCGATCAGAAGTATATGAGGCAATTACCAATACCAAACTGGCTACCGCGTAAGGAGGAACAGTCATGAGCTGCGATACCGCAGGCGCTAGAAATACAACTAGTCAGTCTTTTCTAAGAGAATATACCAATAAGAACATACAATGGCCCATCGTTTCAATGATCGTAGGTAAAAAGGCTGACAAAGAGCCGAGTGCGCAGTTCAACCCAAAGTACACGATGGCAGCAGTGTATACCTAAGATCAAGATCAGCTGCTGTGGGATATTGCACGCGAGAGAGTTAAACTCGCTCTCCAATCCAAAAAGGCAGCGATAACATGCTCTGAAACGAGGTCAGTAGATCGAAGGTACTCGAGCGATGGGCAAAGTCGTACTTCGGTTCACACCTTTCCCGGTGTCTCCGCTTGTCCCCCTACTCATGCGTTCTATTGCCAATTTGCGTTCAGCGTGAGTCAGAAATGCGGTCGACTCCGGTCGCCCTGGTAGGAGGAACAAACACAATACCCCTAGAAGCACCGTAGGCACGCCCTATTGGACGTCGGCGAGTGAGTGGATCCAAATGCAATAAAAAAACAGACCTACTTCCACGATAAATAATAGCCTCCAACTTGCCAGGGATGTCTTAACATTCTGAATCCCATACGCGAGTAGGCCACCGAAAGCACCAGCAACGGCGGCAAAGCCAAACCACAACCCGATTCGTGTACCGTACTCGGCTTTGGTATAGTATAATGCTTTGGGGAGAGATCTCAGCGGGAAAAATTTGTCAATGGAAATACATACAGAGGTACAATACAACTGCAGGACCGAACGCTGCCTCAAAGACGCCAAGACCCAGTCGTGCAATAAGAAGAGTGTTGAAGTCGTTGGCGACCGACTGTGCACGTCACACGATTATTAAGTCAGATAGTCCACATGACTGCATACCATCGATGTGGAGCATAAACCCCATAGAATGGCTGAGCATCCAATCCATACTCGAGGATTATAATACTTGGAGAGTATGGTCCACGGCACCTGACACAAATTCTAACCAGCGGTATGTAAGTAAGTAAACAAGCAATAAGGACCACATGGTCATTGTGCTGGCACTGACATATGATACGAAGAAGATTGCAACCAACCAGTCGAAGAGGACACCGGTAGGGTCCCCTCCGAGCACGTCCTCTGGCAATCCTTGAAGGCGTGCATTCCCCAAGCTTAATCGATCAAGGTCTGGATAGGTGTATTGGTTAGTTTGGTGGAGTGTGGCACGTGAAGCGACTTGCATGCAAAAAGGAAAAGAACACAAGCGATGGGTAAAATCCTCCGATCCAGTTTGCGCAATAGTCTTGCCTCCGCAGTGATTGGGTCTGAGGGAATTAGTGGGTCATCTTCTTGGCTTTCGTGATGGTCGGAAACGTCTGAAAGCAAAAGGTTTCCGGGATCAAGGCGTTTGGTGTCCATTTCTGAGCAAGTTTGTTAGCCTGTAAATGCAGCACAACAGATGGTGGACGACGACGACTGCGAGATGGGAACCGAGTGAATTCCGGTGCCTCGATAAGTGTGGGGAGCGAGTTGGGAGCGAGCAAGCCAGCGACGCCGTACACCGGCGCTACACCTTTTCATTTTGCGATGTCAGGCAACTTGTTAGAGCAACTGACATATTAATGGCATGATGCGGCCGCGCCCATCTGGAACACCGCTCGCAGACACTTCCGTGGGCTCGCTGTCCGCTCTTGAATTCGAGCCCAAACAAGGAATTAACTTAGGGTCGTTCCATGAACGTAGGTGGTCTAACTTGCCGCATCATTATTCAATATTCAATGTCCAGTCAACGCATTGTTGGACCTGGAGTATTTGAGTACTTCAGTCTCAGACCGAGAATGGAACTTACTACACTCGCTCATAACGCAAAGCGTCGGGAACACATAAATATCCGTTATCTTCAGGATTCAGCGTGCATTTTATTTTTGGCCGGGAGGGGGCGATGGCTCCCCAGGGCTTAGCATAGCCCATCACTATGACCGCATATGCTATTATGAGGTTATGCATTATCATAGAGCCAGTATTGCAACGTACCGTCATTCAAGAAAGTGCACTAGGGAAATGGGTCTCGGTTCTCGGAGTTCGGAGTGCCAGGTCACTGAGCTCGAGGGAGCAGAGTCGGACCATAACCCTTCCACCATCTAAAACGCGTCTTCACACCTCATATTGATTAGTCGTTCGCCGTAGCAGCTTCGAAGACGTTTGCCTAGTGTGTGCGGAACTATGTACAAATTCTAGCCCAACTTGAAGTTGTCCGACGCCGGTGATTCGGAAATACCTCACACGCACACTGCCGCTTCATGTCACGCAAGCCAACCGCTTCCAAGTCTTCTACAAATAAGAGTCACTGCAAGAAACCCCTCAAAACCATAAACCTCGCGCGTCGCGACAGCAATGATGACCCGGAACCTCCAGTCAAAAGGCACCGTGCTAGCTTCATGGTAAGTACATCTTACTGTACATTCACCATCACCTTGTCCATCCCCACCGCAGCTTTCCAACCCTCCTGTATTCGATCTAACCAAGGATGACACGACCATGTTGTCGAGTTCCCAAGGTTCAGCTAGTTCACGACTGACAACGAAGCCCGTCCTTCAAAGCCAACGGCCCACCATGGACGTCAAAGGAAAGGGGAAGGAAATGAAAACGTTGGTGGAAGAGGAGGCTGAGAGTTTATGGGTGGACAAGTACGAGCCTACCTCCGAGGTAAGACGCGTTACCATCTCGATGTTGCGAATGCCGCTCACAAGCTTGATCACTTGGCACCTTCGTACGCGTCCTGCAATGAAAAGGCGGAACTGGCAGTTCACAAACGAAAAGTAGAGGACGTGCGTCGCTGGCTCCTCGAAGCGTTCGAGAGCGCTCCATCAGCGAAGTTCCGAAAGTACCGAGTACGCGTTTGCCGTTGGAGGTCCCATGTCTAACGTTACTGATAGATTTGCAGCGTATACTCACCCTTACTGGTCCCGCTGGAACTGCGAAAACGTCTACATTACGCGTCCTGTCTAGGGAGCTTGACTTTGAGATTCTGGAATGGCGGAATAGTATGAGCGAGCGTGGATCAGCTTCCTTGACGGACGAAGACCCCCATCTTAATGGTGAGTGTCATTTGTGCGCAAAGCCCATTGGAAATGTATGAATGACGTGCTTTTAATTCGAAAACGCACATTTTGCAGAGGGACCGAGTTTCCAGGCGGAAACACTGTTTGACAAATTCCAAGCCTTTCTGACGCGTGCGACGACTTGCAGGAGCATATTCGGGCATCACAATATCAGTCAAATATATCAGTCTGGGTCGCTTGTACCACCATGCTCGCAAACCCAAGCATCCACTCAACGTTCCAGCCGCCGCCAACTCATTCTTTTGGAAGATCTACCCAACCTCTTCACCAACCTACACAAACGCGGTTCCAAGCCGCTCTACGATCGCTATGCATCCCTGCCTCTACTTTATCCGAACCAGGGCCACCGATAGTTATCATCTTGTCAGATTCAGGTCTTCGTGCTGAGAACCCCGACGATGACATGTGGGATGATGGGACAAGAAGGAAGTTCTGGATATTCGAAATGTCTTGGGACCCGAGTTGATGACGAGTCCCTACGTGACGCACATTAGGTATGTGTATAATTCGTGCTCCTGAACAGTTTTACTGGATGTCGTTGTACAGGTTTAATCCGATAGCCCCCACGTTGATGACGAAAGCGCTGCAGGCCCTCCTCGCTTCGCATTACGGGTCCTCAGAAGCACATGAGAGAGTAGGCAAAAAGCCTGCTCGTGAAGTCGTTGACATCATTGTGGGATATTCCAATGGGGACATCCGAAGCTCGATAATGGCCCTTCAATTTGCTTGTGTAGTGGACCTACCTGCTTTATCAGCCAAGTCGAAGAGCAAGGCGACTCTCAAGAAGGCAGGTGGAATGAAGCGGACGACGAATGCCCGTACAGTCTTGGAAGCAGTCACTAGACGCGAGCAAAGTCTAGTGTTGTTTCATTTGATGGGCAAGATATTGTACAACAAACGTCAGCGGTCTTTTGAATCCGTGTATCTGACACTGATAGGATACTTATTCAGGTAAATTTGACCCGCCTGCGTCACACCTTTCAGCCAAGGACGCTGCGAAAGAGCGCGAGTTAGACATACAACTCATCGACCCGTCATCGCTACCAGTGTGGCTTTCTGATCACAACCGGAAAGCAAGTCGAGTGTGCACAAAGGTAAGTGTCGTCTGGAACACCGGGGACGATTACCGGCTTATTATTTATTTTCTTCCACCGGGTAGGCGGTGGCAGCGGAATCTCTCGTTCTGCCAGTACACCCTTCGTTTCCATATGGCTTGATGCATGTTGATGTTGCACAGTGGCATGACGATGAACAAGTACCCTTCGTTTTGGAACGCGTCGAGAAGCTTGAGTACCTGGTCACAGCCAGCTACTGCGCGCTGGTTGCGGATCTCTGTGACCTGCTGGTTGCGGCGTCCAGGACAGTCACTCTCTCGTACACACTTGATGGCGAGAGCAGGGGAATATGGTATGGATATATCCGTAGCGTGGTATACCGTTCCACCGGCGCCGGCGCCGATGGAGCTGGATATGATGTAGCGGTCGATTCGCATCCCAGCGAAGTCTCGAGACGGAAGATATGAGGGAGCACGCCGAACTCACCGTCCGGTCCGCCCACATCCTACCCCACCACCCCGTTCCTCCGGTGTACTAAAACACCACGTACTCGCGCTTGCCCCGACTTCCCTAGCTTAGCTTCTAAGTACTCAACTTCAGATAGGCTTCCTTTACGACATGCGCGATAGCTCGATTACTATGATAAACGTATGTAATCTGTTATCCGCGATGCCAACGACAGTCAGGTGTTAACTTTGTACGTGTACCCATAG
>JBBPPB010000158.1:0-19558 GCA_038091755.1 Leccinum pallidistipes | reverse complement strand
ATGGGGGACGACAAGGGCTTACCACTGTGTTGTCATCGTCATTTTGTTGTTGTCATCGTCTTGGCGGTGTCTGGAACGAAGCTGTGGGCGGGAGGGAGGGTGAGAGTAAGCAACGCAATGGGTGGTTGTGGGCGACTCGGTGGAGGGAGGTGAAGGGGGCTGAAAAAAAAGAGTGAGGGTGAGCATGAGGATGAGAGCGTGTGCTTACCATCGTCGGAAATGAGGTGAAGTGCAAGCTCACTAACTTAGTAACAGTAACTACACGTCAACACTTCACATAAAATGACCCGGAGACAGAAAAAGGCTGTGTCACACAGTCGCGGTAGTAAGTAGTAAGTACTACTAGTGTATAGACTGTAGTGCAGAAAATATGCCATTACATCCAATTATCAGCAATTACCAGGAATACTTGGAAATAAAACTAATTACAACTAATTACAATGGATTATTTGACCTGTCTGCCATAGGTTGATATAAAAACATGAAATTATCAGATAAAATGTGAAAATATGGGAAATACTTGAAAATATATGGTATTTCAAAGAATTATCAGCCGGAGGTATTCCCTGATGTCACTTTATACTAGTATTTTAATTTGGAAGCAAATATTTCTGCAAGATGGCTACTCTGTTTTTGTGTGACCCAATCTATTCCAAGCATGTGCACCTGCCTGCCGCAAATGATATCCACTCCAAAATTCAAGCCAATCCTCACTTCTGGCCCTATTTCAAGGACAGCATAGGTGCCATTGATGGTAGCCACATTCTCACAGCACCACCAGCCTCTGAGCGCTCAGCATACTGCAACCGCAAAGGATTTCTGTCGCAAAACTGTCTCTTTGCTTGTAACTTCAATTCATTCTTCATGTATCACTAGGTGGGAGGGTTCCGCCACAGATGCCCATGTCTATCAGGATGTGCACACCCACAACCATGTCATGACTGCTAGTACCATATACAAATGCACCAAATTGCACCAGAATTATACCAGCCGTGTTGGAACCCAACACAGAATTGATTTGACTTGTACTTAACATGAAAATATATAGGTACTAATCAGCAATCTTTGCGATGGCAGCTAAATAGCAGCTTCAAGTTGAAGGTTATTTTCATGGATGTACACTTTGATCTACGCGACACGACAATTCTTGTTTGTCGCAATGCAATACAAGTCCGCAAACCCCTGGTCCTTTTGTCGGGGAGATCGCACTCCTGTTCCTCCATTATCCGCATCGCCATCTGTTTGAGCTCCACCTGCTTTTCCTCAGGTGCAGTCATTGTTCTTTCAATGGTATCAGTCAATCAGTTTAGGGATCCTTACATCCTGAATACTGCGACAGCAGTATTAGCTCCTTTCTTTGTCTTCTTGGACATGCTAGGGTTTTGTTTTGGATAGATTCTTGATGGAATATTGATCCCAGTGGCATGATGGATGGTGCAACCGAAGATGTGGGAGGTGGGAAATAATTTGATAGGCCAGGGGTTGCCACTCACATTGGCGATGCATCATTGTGATTGGAGGTCATGTCGAGGAGATGTATATCCAAGAGGAATAAAGGAATAGGCTAGTAGAAAACTTACTAGGAAAAATAGAGAAGCTTGCTATGAAGTAACTTGAAAGAGTTTTGAGTGTAGTGAAAGTAGAGAAGAAATTGTGTGAAAAACAAGTGAGATTGAAGGGACATCAGAGTCCCTCTTATATACTACATGACTGTTTGTACATGTTATGGTATAATGTGGTGGAATATTATGTAAGAGTTCTAGCCAATAGCATATAAGATATACATAATATGTAAGCATCAAGTCATATCTGAGTCATAAGCACAGCATATAAGTGATGATCAGTCAGCTGATCAGTAAGCAAAGTGACTATGTATAAGTCATTATAGACAATGAAAGAATAGTCTAGAAATAAGTTCTAGACCGATGAAGGCAACCCAGATCCAACAAGGACTACGGCACCTCAACAGAGACAAAGACTTAGGGAAGAAATGTGTAGGATGGAGGGAATCCAGTCTGGCTTGTTTGGTTGCTGCATTCAAGTATTTATACTACAAGTACATGTGCACAGACGAGCTTAGGTCTGGTCAGGATAAGCTATGCTACCTAATATGGTAGGTGTCTATCTAGCAAGCACTACAAAGATAAAGGTACAGGTCATGTAATGCTGACTAAGTGAGAAATGATTAGGAGGAAATGAGGGTTTGTAACAACCAATGACTAAACAATCATATGACTAAAAGACATGATATGTTTCAACAGTACCAATGTTCTCCAGGTGTCCAGCTGGCACTTGGCTGTCAATTTTTACTATCTACCTCTCCTACCCCTTCCTCCCTTGAGCCCTGTGCAGGCACCAAACACTTGACAGTGTGAGGAAGTCAATTGGAATGGGAAAACAGACATGGTTTAACCTCTGCCCTCGCCTTTGCGGCAGTGCCGACGTGATTGCCATCAAGTGGCAAAGATCTTCGATAGTTGCAAATGCAGGACTGACAAAGTTCCTGGTACTCCCAGTGTCAATCATGGTGTATGTCATGTATTCATTAAGTTGCATTTGCAATGTGGCACAGTTCTGCAGGTCCACAGATACCTTTGGCTGTTGCCCACTGGCATCCTGCTGATTCTGGGTGTGCATTGTATATCAAAATGTGCATTCTAGTTCAGGCACCTATACTGATGCCTTCAGAAATCATAATGCTACTGTCATCATTACTGTCAGAGCCTCTGGCATACCCAATTGGGATATCATAACCAGCCCAAGGGGTGTCTCTACGCGGAGGTCATTATGATACAGTAGTACACCATGTAGTTGCATAACCAAATCAATGCCATCAAAGCCATTTGCCTTCTTTGATTGAGGTTGACAAATCAATGTTCAGCTGACACTCCTGATGTATTCATGAAGTCTGCTCTCACCGCCACTACAAAGATCAAGGAAGCAGCAAACTCAGGCTATGCCTACTATCAGCATTCATCAATTCTGACCAGCTGATGCTTTTCAATTGGTGAAGCCAAAAAATGACTCAGAGTCTCACCAAGCATCTGTTGAATCAGGCTCTAATAAAGATGGAAAAAAATTTGCTCCACCACTCAGCATTGGCCAATATTCAGACATTGTCTTGGACAACCTCAGATAGAACAATTCCTCTCTTTCCCCACTCCAATTTAATATGGCATCAACACGGCAGTCATTGGGAAATTGCTTTGGTTGGAAATCTTTAACTCAATCAAAATAGTATTATTTCTATATAACAAATCATATAGAATAGTACTGAGTCTAGACATAGTCTAGATTGATGTTTATGCTTATGTAATGTAGATTAGATGTAGATAAGAGCTCTATATTGGCTACATCTAGGCAGGACTTGCTCACATGGTGAAAGCAAACCATCTGGATTGACAATGCAAGTCAGGTTGTACTGTTTTACAATAGGACCGTAGCGCTGTCATCATCATCTTGATGCAGAATAGCTGTCTAAGATTTTGAAACTAGTACAAAATAAATTTGAACTTGAAATCTATGCACTTTGAAAATGTATGGTTCACTAACCCTTTTCAGCATATGGATATAGATGGTATATGAAAAGACTGCCTTGAATGCGATAACTTCAGAGCACAATGTCCATGCGCCAGTTTTGATGTTGGTCTCAATCCAATGGGTGGTAATTCCGACGAATGATGCCTTCGTTTGGTTGACCGACCAAAGGTCGGTTGTCGTTGAAACCTGGCCAGCTTGACAGGACTGGAGAAAGATTAAACATTAGAATACCCCGGCTGGAATGGAAGATAACCTACTTGGATTCTCTGTTTCAAATCACTCAAGGTATCGACGAAAGCATTGCGGATGAAATTGGTAATATTGTGTGTAGTCGGTAAGTCTGCCGGAGTTGTAGTTGGTCGCATAGCTACTAGACAGTTTCTAAATGCAGTCTTGTTTGCTACTGCTAGGCTCTAGTACATTCCAAATTGGCTCAGTGCTCAGCAATTGTCTCTACACACTCACCTGGTCATCACAAACAATGAACTCAGTGACAGCTTTCACCACTTCTTCTCTGGAAAATTTGTGATTTGATGCCTTCATAAACATTTCCTTCAACTCCAGCTGAGTGCCTTTTCCTCACTTTATTACTTCATCACGCTCGCGAACAATAGATCGTGGAACCGCACGACATGAAGAATTGCTACCATTATTGGGCACTTCCATATATGGGAAGTGCTGTCGGTTTGCATTTCCCCAATAAGGTAATCCTGTTGATTCAACACTCATTCAACCATTAGTAGCTACTAGTAGTTGCAGAGAAAGTATTGATTTGGTGGTACAGGGATGGTAGAAGATGGTGATGATGGTGATGTAGGAGTTGGATGATGAATGTCACAATGTGACATGACTAACAAGGTAAGCTGTTATATACTTAAATTTTATAAACCCACTAATTCTACCAATCAATTATTTAATGTGCGGAGCTGGTACCCCCACCCGTACCTGAGAGGTACCCACACTCGTTAATTATATATTAGTGTACATGAGGCATACATGAGGCCGAGTCTTGCTGACTACCAACCGGTCTCGGTGCATACCTGTTGCAACCGACTGCGACTGATTGCCGCAACCGAAGGGAACCGGTCGTCGACGGTTTCGGTTCAGTCTGCTCTCTCTCGACCTAACTTGGGGACTGGTCCTAGTCCAGTTGTGTCCAAATTTGGAAGCAAAACCAGACTGGACCGGACCTTTAAACACTAGGGAAACATCTCCCTGCTTCATGTAGATCAATAGTTGCAGTATATAGAATGCATTATACCACACATACTGTGATTGAACTAGTTTCCTCATTGTTCTGATGTTCAAGAATTGGCAGAGTCACAAACATACTGCCATTTTCTCCTCTAATTGTTCTAGTTTCCTCGCACTGTTATGAAAAAGTGGCTTTCATTGTACTCCTGCCTACTCATACAAGGGTCATCATACAATACAGCTTTTGCCAATCATTTTTAATGACTAGTGGATGTTACCATCATCTTACATGTCATATATTTCGATCCCATTCAGTAGAATTTTCGGCTAATGACCGGCTAGCCAATGTGCCAAATCCGGCCATCCAACATCGGCCGATGAAGTGAAAATCTTGGCCAACTACCGGTCGGCCAATGTAACCGGAACTTGGCATGTTGCCTACTGGCAAATGGGCTGTGGATGAAGCATTCCACAGTTGACTGATGGGCCAACAACTGAAAATGCGGCATATTGCGATTGGCCGATTGGCTAGCTATGACAGCCTATGAGTATATTCTGCAGTCCACTGATCAGTCAAATTGAAAACTCGGCATGTTTGCCGACTGGCCCATGGGCTGTAGATGTCTGCATTCCACAGTTGACTGATCGGCCAACAACTGAAAATTCGGCATGTTGCCAATCGGCCAATTGGCTAGGCATAAGTGCAGTTCACAGTTCACCGATCGGCCAAAATAAAACCTCGGCATGTTTGCAGACTAGCTAATGGGCTGTTCAGTAGGTAGGGAAGCCCTTGCCGAAGCTAACTCAGCATTACTGCACTTTGTGATTTAATTTTATGAAACCTCCCTACTGCATAATGCACTCTAAGCAATAAACTTGTTTTGGCAAAGGACTGTATGTAATGTAATGTTGTTTCGGCATGTCAGACAGTCAGTCCAGTATCTATGTAAGGCATTGTCGAAGCTATCTGGGCATAACTGTACATTGTAATTTAGTTTTGTGAAATATCCCTACTATACACTCAAAGCAATAACCATGTTTCAGTAAAGGACTAGATGTAATGTAATTTTATTTCAGCATGTCAGACAGTCAGTTTAGTGCATATGGAAGCCCTCGCCGAAGCTATCTCGGCATAACTACAAATTTTAATTTAGTTTTGTGAAATCTCCCTATACTTTACACTCTAAGTAATAAAATTGTTTCGGCAAAGGTTTGTATGTAATGTGATGTGATTTCGGCATGTTAGACAGTCAGTACAGTACATATAAAAGCCTATTCCGAAGCTATCTCGGCATAACTGCACATTGTAATTTAGTTTGGTGAAATATCCCTACTAGGCACTGTTGGCAATAAACTTGTGTCGGAAAAGGACAGTATGTGATGTAATGTTGTTTCGGCATGTGTCAGTTCAGCACATCTGGAAGCCCTTGCCCAAACTATTTCCTCATCACTGCACATTCTGATTTACTATTCTGAAATCTCCCTTCTAACACTCTAGTAAGCAATAAACTTGTTTCGGAAAATGACTGTATGTCATGTTATGTTGTTTTGGCATGTCAAACAGTCATCCTCAAAGCAGCCAGGAAATATGTCAAAGATTTCCCTGAGATCGAGATACCAACTCAGAATCCCATATGCCCAGGCTGCGAGCTAGGCAAACAGCCAAATCACCCTTTCCCTCATAGCGAGACGCGTGCTACCGCTCCCTTTGAATTAATTCACGCTGACCTAAAGTCATATGAGACAGAGTCAGATCATCAATATTGATATGCCATGATCTTCCTCGACGACTACATGTCTGCAGCATGGGTAAACCCCATTCGATCAAAGGATCAGACCATCAAAGTGGTCAAAAACTTATTTTCCTATGTCCACAATCAATAAATTCACCTCCGAGGCATTTACCAACTACATGAAGGACAACAGAACCCATATATACCAGTCCGCCCCATATGCTCACCAGCAAAATGGGCGTGCTGAAAGGCTTATCCGAACATTATCAGATAAAGCACAGGCAATGAGGTTACACGCCTGCCTTCCCTCCAACACCTGGGAGTTTGCGTTGGAGCATGCTGCTCACGTATATAACTGAACCTCTATGGTTCGCCTTGGTTGGAGAACCCCCCATGAACTAGTACTCAAGGGGGAGAAACCAGCTGAAACTCGAGAAGGTAAACTCCAACCTAAATCGGAGCTCATGATCTATCTCGTCACTGCCACTGGTAGTGATAAGAATATTATATTCTTGTGTCCCACTGGTGCAATTTTCACTGCCACACATGCTGTATTCGATGAACATCTTGTTCCTCGCTGCCCAAAGACAGCACCCCATCGACCTATTGGTCATCAACCCACTGGTTTGGATCCCTCCGACCATGATCACTCGACTCCCTCTGATTCATCTGACTCAGAAGGAGATGATCAAAAATGCCTTCCTCCTGGTGATGCCCCTAGAAGGATCCCACCTCGAGACTCTGTGTCACCCAGTCCTGCCCCTTCTGAGTAGAACCTCCCTGCATCCCAGAGCATCCTCCTCGCTTGTTAACACCCCCAGCTGGTCCTCGCCGTTCTCAGCAAGAAAGACGACCCCCACATCGCCGAGACAATGCCTATGGCAAAAGACGCCACCCTCTCGACCAACTTCAAGATTTTGAAGACGAGATACCCTGGGGCATGCCTGAAGACGATGGTCGCTGAAACTGGACCAGGACCATTCGCAACTGGTCTTTGTCAGTTTCACTTTCAGTTTTTTATTTTCGCAAAAATAATAAACTAGTTGTAACTAATTGGCAACCGGTTTTTTTGGTGCATAGCCACCCCCTGTCTCTACCCTATTTTCCCCATATATATCTACTATTTTTGGTAATTTTGTGGTAATTTTTGGCCATTATCAATGATTTTACATAAATGTTGAAGTTATATCTTGAATAAGAACACCAGAATTGTTAGTGACCATACACAAACCATTAATAGATAGCTTTGACCATATAATATAACATGGGAAGGTCATATATTACCATGTCAACCACTATTATTGAGTCCAACATTGACATTTGCTCCTTAATGACATGCAATTTTAAACTGGGCATATCTCAATGAGGGCTGGACCAAATAACATAAATAAAATATGGGCAGGAAGCCAAGAGTCGATACTATCTTTAGGAAATGACCGGTAATTCGGAGACCGGTCCGAAACCAAGAAACAGACCGAACTGGACCGAAAATCGGTTTTTTTGCGGTTTCAGTTTAAATCAACTGGTATTTGGGTTTTAAAAAAACTGGTCCAGTTTCAGTTTTTCCAAATAACGCAATAAAACCGGACCGGACTGGACTCTTAAACACTAGTTGAGACGGAGGGAATAAAGCGATCCTTGAACCGTGCAACAAAGAGCTCCCAACTCAGTCCAAGTGCCTAAGTGCTTCAATGTATCATGGTTTTCGCTCCACCAAGTACATATAGAAGGTTCTTCCAGTTTCATACCAGTGAGAACAATCCGGAGTTGAGGGGACATAGCGGCAGGATCATTCCAGGCAGACCATGCGAAAAAGGCATCTTCACAATGTCCAAGCCATGCATTAATGTCAGCAGGCTCGAGGGGGCCTGAGAACATTGGTATGTCGAGTTTACTCATCTTGGTACAAGGAACCGGAGGCTGTGGAGGTGGGGGCGGCGGAGGTGGAGGTGGTTGAGAACCTGATCCAGCACCAGTTCAATAGACTGCTACTATTGGTGATGGTTTTCTAAGCATGGGTTGTTTTCAGTTGTGTTCTGATCATGTTTCTTAGGTGAAAAACTGACTAAATGCTGAATTGTAGTCATATAATACCTGTTGGAGCTGAACAGACACCTGGAACATGTAGATTAAAGTCTTAGGAACATTTCTGTAGTATATGAGCTTGGAGATAAAATTTGTTGCTTCTGCCAGGATGATGCCAGTCATGCAAGTCAGACGAGCGCAATTTGTTGTTATCATTATCTTATCATAAGTGATAAGTGAGGCAACAGTGTACATAAGCAACAATTACAGTGGTGATGGTGGTGGTGGGAACGAAAACTGTAACAGTGGTGGGAGTGCAGACGAAACGATGAGTGCTAGTGATATGTAACAGATGATTGCCTAGATTGTTTTTGCTTGTTCACTCGCTGAGATATACCATTTTTGTACTGTTTCAAGTGCCGGGATAGCATAATGAGACAAAACAAAACATTCTTTCTCCTTCAGAAGTGTTTGGAAAAAGTACCTATTAAACACCTTCAGTGTGGAGAAAGATTACCTTGCTGGCAAGGTGCTCATGCATACTGTGTTTGTGTGCAGATTCTAAATAAATACAAATATTGTTGCTTAATAGGAAATAAGATTTCTGAGGTCACACACAGATAACTCGGATTGCACTGGGTCAATAAGATTGCTGAGGTCACACACAGATAACTCGGATTGCACTGGGTCAATAAGATTGCTGAGGTCACACACAGATTACTCGGGATTGCACTGCGTCGCTGGCATTGACTCAGGCACAATCTGTTGTCCTTTGTCGCTTTCTGCAAGATTACACCTGTTGGCCTCACATTTTATTCATAAATCCCAGTATGAAATTGTTGTCTGAGGCTACTGTTATCATGTTGTTCTGTAAAGAGAGTGCAATAGTAACTTGAAGGGTTAGTTTCTGCGTTGTTTTCTCAACACAATTTTTTTTCTCACCATTTCTCTCAAAGACTTTCTGTCAGTCACGTTCACTGGGCATGGCAAGGTCCATACCTTCCTGCAAAGTACGCCTGCTTCGTCTTGTCTGCTAACTCTCTCAATCTTTTGTCCTCTTCTTGCAGATCTTTAGAGGGTGTTGAGGTAAACAAGCGATCATCAAAATTCCTCAGCAAGCGGATGTTTTCACGGGTCTGGCTCTCGAAAGAACAATGTAAGTGTTGAAGGGAGTGAGTGAAAAGTTCGCTGTCCTGCCTATATCGACAACTACTTTGTCCATGGTCTGACCTTGAGATTTAAAATCAGTGAATGTGTAGGCTGGTGTTATAGTGAGTTGACGTCGGGTGACTTGTGCTTTGCGTTCGTCAACGATGGTGAACTTGCATTGGATAGGAGATAAAGGAACTTTGTTTGCTCATTGTTTTCAGGTTCTCGAGCGTCGAGAACAATGCTTGTAATTACCCCTCTTGACCTGTTCGCCAAATTTGCAACTGTTGATATGTTTTCCGTGACCATGATTTTCATCCCCAAGCATAACGATACCCTTATCGGAAGAATTTTGTTGTCGTTTGCAGTAATACGTGCCACGAGCAATTGTTGATCCAGAGTTAATGGATTTTGCCCAATTGTATCTTCTGATGGTGAGATGTAAAGTATTTGTCCCTCTTGTTTACAGTACTGATCTACTGCCGCTTCGTTCCACAGAATGCGGACACTATTTCGAGGAGTGATGAGGACAACTTCATTCCATGGAGCTGTGGTGAAGTCAGGAACCTGGCATTTTGGGTTCTCAAGCACAAGTTCTCATATTTGCTCCAGATCGCTCGCTGTACAGGCTCCATAATGTGCACTTTCAAGAATTTCCTGCCACTGGCATGTCATATCGCTTATTCACATTTGTCTAGTCAACTCGATCACGGTCGTGAATTGTAAGAACAATTTGCGACCAACTTTAGATAACCTGTTTGGAGGATATCTTGTGAATAGGGCCTTGTGCTCCTGCCGTACGGGTGGGAATTGATGAAAGTCTCCTGTAAGCAGTATTGCCAGTCCTCCGAAAGGAATTGTAGCATCCATGTCTAATTCTTTGCACGGACTATGCCCACAACTTTGCTCAGCAGTGCCAGAGTCTCGACCATGAGTAGACTCATTTTGTCGATGCCTAGAAGAGTTTTGTTGAAGATGTTGTTCTTCCACCTAACAGCCATAGCAGGTGAAGGATCTGTTGCCCATCTATTGCCCTGTGGAATACGACAAGCTGGAATCCTGCCCCATGAATGAAGTGTGACACCTCCTATGAGACATGCAGCTACACCCGTAGTAGCTGTTCGTGCAAATCGGAGCAATAAACCTTTCGAAAGAAGTCATACTATATAAACTTGTGAACTCCTATCGTAAGTCTTGTTACTCACCTCTTTTTCGAAGGTTCAATGCTAATGCATTCAAAACCTTCGTCTTTCCTGTTTCCACCAGCCCCACAGATTATCATCAGCAATGGGTTGTGTCCTTCTTCGGGCACGAGATCATCAAAGCAATTCTTCAAAATGGTGAACACCATTTTTTGTTCTTCGTTCAATACTATCTCATCTGCATTGTTTGCCACATCCATCAATGGATCTCTCACTGTGACTGATCCTATCTGTTCATCGTCGGAAAAGATCCTTACTTCTCCTTCTTCCATTTTGTTGTCGTCTTCGTCGAATCTACCTCCTATCACTTTCTCCGCTTCTCTCAAAGCTTCTTCCCACCTTTTTTCTGCTATCAAATCCTCTTGCATTGCATGTCGTGCGGAAAACTGAGGTGTCGCAGTCCTCTCCTCAGTCTGCAGAAAAGATATTGAATTCCATGGCAAAATTGAGTGCCATATTGGCGTAAAGCCTTTCGCATCCTGAATATTGCTTCTTTATCGCCTCCTCTATCTCGGTCTCAGTAACAGGCTCGCTTGAATCCGGTTTGCTTTGGACCACCGACGTTGCTTCCTCTTCAGCTGTTTCTTCGTCTTCGTCGAGGTGCGTAGCATTTTCATGCCCATACCTAATCACATTACGTTCTCTTGCTTGGTCCGAGGAATCATAGAAGAACTGGATATTATCCATTATGCGTAACAAAGATTCCGGAGATCTTTCCATAAATCTGGCATGTTCTTCTTCAAATGTGAGGTCCGCATCTTTGATCTCATCTGGCAGAGTCCACCAAGGTTTGAACAATGCAAGTACAGTGGCACAGAACAATGGTTTTCCCGAAACATCATTGGCCCACAGAAACCAAGTGCCTGGAAACGTGATCATAGTATCATGGTTGGGATTTCGGAGTATACAATAATGATTTTTGTGTGGCATATGTGTTAGATATGGAATAACAGGATTGTAAGATTCCTTTCGAAGTTGTTGTGAGTCGTAACCAGGAAGATGTTCATCATAAGTACTCTGAAAGAACTCGAAGTAAGTGAGTTCTTCAAGTTGTTCGCCCCGATCCATGTATTCACGTACTTGATCGCGCATCCGCAAACCATCGCTTGCAAGTTGGAGAACAACCACCTCTGCTTGTAATTCATCATAAAGAGTGGTACACAACATAAGGCTATGGCCTGGGGGACAAAACTCACCTCTTCAGCCTCTACTTCTCTTAACTATCCATCACTCGTGTATTCCGGCTGACATCTCCACATTTCGGTACATTCACATTAGAATATGGCACTACCATCAGTTACTCCTCAAACGCACTCACCTTTTTGTCGCAAGTGCTGGCCATGTTTTTTCAATAGCCGCAGAATAGATCCTAGATGAATGGATTCAAATTAATGTGAGATATAGCGGTCACCCCATCCCATCAAATAGTTCACGACTTCCGGTGCACTAAGCTCTTGCTCTCTTGTAAGTGTATTAGCGCACCGTTGAATCAATCGTTTGTTGAGATCATAAACATTATTAATTTGATGTGCATTCAAAGTGGGTGGCTTGGACGTATATGATTTCGCAAGTAATGCAGACATATTGGATGAATGCTGTTGGTTTTTGGCAGCATATGACGTGATGTAGAAGCTAAGGTCCTTCGTGGCTTCTCCATTTCGTGATCAGCTTGACATCGTGATTTGCACGTATACAGGCTAATAATATCGGATTCCAGTTGTTCATCATTGCTGCAACATGATATCATATGATAATTATCTCATGTAGTTGGATTACTCTCACCTATAGTTTGATGAGGACCCCAATTCCCCTCTGAGTCAATCCAGGCCTTGGATGCTAATGGAAAGGGAGCACGACACTTGCAAATCAACCGTCCCTGTACCACTTTTCGACATGCTACTCCACATTTGTGCATTTGAACAGCTCGAACCAACGAACATATTTGATCATCCAACCTCTTCTCGTGATCACTGCTCGAAGGATGAACACTGGGACGTGAATAAGATACGCCTTTGATCCTGGGACCATGTGATAGACTTTCATTTGTCAGAGCAGGATGCACCGTGTGCCCGAATGTTCTGTGCACATAAGCAGCCACTTTACTTCGGAATTGTTCCGTTTGCAACAATCTCTTCATGTCAGTTGCAGACGGTGCTCCTGATAACCATAAGAGCATGTGAAGGTGTAAGGTTCCACACCCCTGAGCCTCGACAGTTCCAATATAACTTTCCAAAGCACTGAAGATCCCTTTCTTTTCCGTAACTCCATATGTTTGTTTTCCTGGTGGATCAATTCCAAATATGACTTCCAAAAGAAGATCAATGGTGAACTTGAAGAACCGGGATGCATTTGATATTCGAATTAAACGTGCGACCGCATCAGGACCGTCCGAGGGATCAAACGTGTCAAGATCAATGTCTGCTCCGGCTAGCACTTGAGCGATGGGATCATGGATATCGGTTGGATTAATTGTAATCCATAACGATGGAGGGTTTTTGAGAATTGTCATACCCCATATTAACGAACGGATCTCTACTCAGTGGGTTTAGATGAAACATCAATCATCACATTTGAATTACCACTCATTTCAAAGCCTTGACAGCAGGATTACTGATGGGCTTTTTCTCACCTTCCTCGTGTCCTGCCTGTGCAAGATCCTCTACAGTTATAGAATGTATGGCTTCTTCATTCGCAATAAAGTCACTTCGTTTAATCTGAAGACATGACAACGAGCATATTTGTATTTTCTGCAAAATCCCGAAAGCTTGAAAGAGAAATTGAATGTCCAATCAGAAACACTTGTCCGCATATCGTAATGCCCATCGAGCATGCTCTGCATAAGATAACTTGCAAGGACGGTCGACTTCGAAAGCTCCAAAACCATATGGAAACAAATGGGGAAAAATTCCCAGAAAGAAATTTGGATTTGAAGGATCGCCTGCCAAGAGTTGGTTTGATACATCTCTTCGGGGATACTCGTTCACGAAATCTCCTTGTCGAACAGCATAATGTTCATCTCCGGTCTTCAAGAAGTTTTGCATCACATGCGATAGCATTTCACTGTCGCTAACATCTACCAATCCCAAGTCCAACACTCCGTATCTTCAGGTTCTGTAACCATTTTCTTTCAATTGAGATTGATACTATCATCCTAATAACTCACCCATGACCTGTAGCGATTCATTTCCATTCGAATCAAGTTCTTCTTCTGTATCTTCAGTAGCCACACACTCCTCTATGATCCCCCCCCAAAAAAAGTTAAATACCATACTAACATAATACAAACTAATGGCTTTACCTGCAATGAAAGAGTCTTCCTCGTTGATCCCATCTTCATCCGGAACATAACCCTATCTTTCCTTTCGCAATTGTGAATCATCTGCAGATTCACGAATGATAGCGAGCAACTCCTCAGGAACACCATTGACGGGCAAAAGAAGCAGATTAGAACCAGATATTTCTATTTCCGAGTACAACAGTTTAAGGAAAACAAGGGCATCCTTCACTTGTTGCCGACTGACCAAAAATTGCGCAGGAAGAGAAGTGTTCTTTCGAAAAGTAGTAGGACCGATGATAGTGATGCCGATGGTCGCTGCTAAGATATTAGGATGATGGGGCAAAAGATTGCCTTCAACCATGTTCGCAATGTCACTCGTCTTCAACCAATATGAAAAGATATTGCCACGTAGTGCACTGTTGAATGATAGACCAGAAGATTGAGCCCAAGGATAAAGCTTGACGACATGTGCTGCAGCATGATAACGAGAAACAAGCACCCATTCCGGGATAGTCAAGATTCAAAGTATCTGAGGTATGTCACCAATCCATAGATTGTTGGCAAGTGCAGTAGCTGGCGTCCGCTTCCTAGAAACTATATCATCCAGACACGTGAAACATATTTTTCCGTATGTTCCGTCCGATCTATGAGCAATTGCCATTTCATACAGCAACATCCCATACAGAAGATGGTGGGCAGGATGAGGATGGGACAGAAGAAGTAAATGTTTGTCATCCAAGTCTTCCAATTTCCGTTCTTCCACTTCCAAACTAAAAAACTCTCCGGCGCAGACAACACATACCGACTGCGCTAACACTTCATTCCCAGTCCGATTGATGAATTGCATTACCAATTCCTGTTCTTGTTCTTCATCAATAACTTCCATAAAGCTGTTGCTTGTTTCCTCTGAGTCTCCAGACCAAGAATTCACTCTCAACCTCTTCGCTCTTTCTGCACTTTCCTCTCCCAACCTTCCTCGCTTTTCTTCAAACGCTTCTAAAACGATGGGTCGCATCCATGGAGTTTGTTCAACTGCTCCCACGATACCAGCCCGAGTACATTTCTCATTCGGAGAAAAATGACTGCCCAGTGTACGTAATAGATCCTTGATGGTCAAAGCACCGATAACTTCTTCAAAACACATGAATATCGACTGAGAGTTCGATGCGTGAAAACAAGTCTGACAAATATGTGACATCATAGATTCCTGACCTTACACCCCTATACTGCCAGTGATTCTCTTCTCTACGTTCACCATCATGATCGACCCCAACTATGCTGCAGAAGTGCGCGCTTTGCCAAACTACTTCACAAACTCTCAACTGCCCTCTCTTCTGGAATGGAAACTCTCTCGAGGAGAACACATTTTAGTAACAAAAGAAAATAAAGACTTGTTCATAGGCATAGCTGTCGTTTACGTTTATGACAACAAACTCAATTGCAGTCCAAACAGTAATTTCCTCAAAGCGGATGTGGGTTCACTCAAGTCAGCTAAGTACCAACTCCACTGTGGGAGACCTGCGGACCCCATCTTTGGCCCTGATTTCCTAAAGTTACGGACTGCTTTGCAAGGGTTCCAGGAGATCATTGCGAGTACCAAAGATCATAGAGATCTTTTGATTCCAGATCCTTCGGCCAAAATAATATGCTTTGCACGCCCCATATTCGAACAAAGGGTGCGCATTTCATGCATGTCTTCATTGCCGTGTTCAGTCGACTCACTCACCGGAGGCTTGACCTCCGACGATCCGTGTCATCACTATGTTTCCAAAATCACTGGCTCCTAAATTGCATCTCCGCTGCGTGTAGTCTCCAAAGCATGTAATCTGTCCATGTCTCTTCCTTTGCGCCATCACTTTCCGTTTCCTCTACTAGTCGTACCAAAGAAGCTGGTCGGAACGGCCTAAGCACAGCCTGTTGTACAATGGCCTATCTTGATAAAACCTGATCAAAAGAATCTTGTCTCGTTCATATGGCGGTGAGTCCACCAGTGACCATGCAACAATGACAATGCCAGGCACTGCTGGCTTCCATCATACATTACTACTTGTCCAGTGAAAGGAGTCAATGACTGTCCGGGTGTCTCTTGTGTCGGAAAAATCTAGGCACCATTAGACATCATTGTATGTAATTGTAATTAGTGTTTGAAAGTCCGGTCTTAAGACCGATAAAAGACCGATTTGTAACCGAACCGGACCGACCAAGACCGGACCGAAGCGGTTCGGTCTTGCCAGGTTTTATAAAGTCCAGTCTCAGTCTTTTGATTTTCGAAAAATTCAAAAAACCGACCAGGACCGGTTAAGACCGGTCTTTTGAGGTAGCCCCTATTGTCCCCTATTTGGGAGTACATATGAGGATTTTCCCTGATTTTCCCACATTTTTACGATTTTATTTGAGATAGTTATGACAATTTCTCAAAATACCTTCTCCAAAATGACATATCACTCGAGATCGGCCATATCTCGGGCGAATATGAGCCGAATTACATATTCCATGGCGGAACTGGAAGCCACGGGACTCGGCTGCCATCGGTATAGCCACCACTAAGCGCAGATCTCACGCTAATCCCTTCTCAGAAATAGGTTTTCTAAGTAGATATACTCGAGAATGACATGCATTCTTAAATCAATCATATCTCAACGACCCCTGAACCGATTGGGATGAAAAAAATATGGGCCGGAAGCCAGGAATACGTAGTATTCTTCACACCCCTGATAACCGGTTACGAACCGTAACCGAACCGGTAAAAGACCGACAAAGACCGAAACATTCGGTCTTTGTCGGTCTTGGTCCGGTTTTTTCTATATCAGGAAATTCCCAGGACCGGTTCGGTCTCAGTCTTTGCCAAATTAGGCAAAAAACCGGACCGGACCGGACTTTAAATCACTAGACCTCGACCAGTTCTGAAAACATCTCAAAGTACGGAGCAGGCCTATGATATATAGAACGACCTGCCGGGAGTTTATGGGTAGTGGAAGATGATATAGAGGGTGAGCGAAAATGTAAAAGCTCTGACCGCTGACACCAAGCAAAACCTATGAACATCTGTTCAACTGTGAATATGCCATCGGCGGAGGGATGGAAATCCAGGTGATAACCTAGGAGAGTGCTGGATGCAAAGTACGTTTAGTGAAACAGTACCTGCTTTCGGTGTCAAGGGGACTGAGTCTTGTTACACTTAAAAATGTTGATCATAAATGAGAGATGGCGGGAACTTGAATATACTCACGAAGTGAAACATGGGTAGCATAGTCAATGTCGAACAGTGGCTGGTGTGAGTATTGGCGGTTACTGTTGTGTGGAACGAACTTCGGGTCGTGTTGGTGACTTGCTGCAAATCCGTGAATGCGACTCAGGAGTTCAAGGTGGAAGCAGTGCAGGGGAGAGGTTTGAATGATGCAGGTAACACAGTACTGTGTTGCCATCAACAATGTTGAGAAAAAAGCTTGTTGAATGGGTGTGACCTAAAAATTGTGCACGTGCACGGGTTTAGAACCAGTTTGAGACTGGAACCTATGGTTTGGATAGTCGAAGCGGAACCGGAATTTTCCGTGGTTGAGTTTAGTTCAACACACGGGAAACTATTACCGGTTTTGGTCTCAAACCATGAGTGGAACCGGAACTGTGGCAACACATGATGATGAAACTTCACCAACAAACCTGCAAAGCAATTTTCAAGCACCAGCCCGCCCTTATGTCCACCATCCGCAAGTCCAACAAGTACTGTGAACAGCTCAAACAGCTGTACAACCTGGCATATGCCATTCCGCAAGTTCCCACACCACTCCCGATGAAGCTCACAGAGCTGCGCAATGACAAGACTCTGCTCCAAGACATCTGAATCACGCCAGCCGAAAATGAAATCCCTTGCTGGCTCGCTGATAGTAGAAAAGTTCACGAGGGGATCCGCGCTCTTCCTAAATGGGATAGGTGCCGAGAAGAGCAGCAGTGTCTAGCTATAGAAGCAGAGAATATGTGCCAATGGTTCGGCGATGAACTTGGCACAGTCGAACTTGCACTTTGACTTCCCGAACGTGAGCTTTCCTACTATCTGGGGAAACCCTGCTAACTTGCCACTAACAGACTCGCTGTTGAGCTCGGCCGCTCCCTGAAGCCATATGGAGCCTCTGTCAACCCTTCCCATCACTCCCAAGTCTGGTCCTGTGTCGCTCCGACATGGTCCGGTCCGGTCCAATCCATTTTCCCGTGGTCCGTGCCCATTCCGAGTCCGGTCTGAGTCCGAGTCCGCTTTCCCGCATTCCTGACACACTCGGAGGGCTTTGTTTTCATTATATCTTTGTTTCTCTTTCTCTTTTAGCCTTATTTACAGTTCGTTTATGCTTCGTTTGTAGTTTTTTTAGCTGTCCTGAGTGCCCTGTAGAGTATAAAAAGCCTGTAGCTCATTACTGAGCAGTAGTTACCTTGCTACCACGCATTTCTACCATCCAAGCACGTCCTCTCTTGTTTTATAAGTCTTTCCTCATCGTCTGAACTCTCCTCCTCCTCGTTTTGACTATTCCTCCTTCATTCAGACATTTTTGTCCGGTTTCCCATGGTCCGGACCTCTCATTCCGAGCTCGGAAACACTCGGAAACACTTTCTTTTGCTCGGGACCCTTTCCACTCACCATCCCTGACCCTACCAGATCCTTTGGGATGATTCCCAACTCGCACACACCCTCAGCAGACCATTTCTGTGATCTACTACATCGCACTACCACCTTATAATTCAACAACGCTGCGAAACAATCAAGCATTTATCGACGCAATGGGAAACACCCTTGGCATCATCCACTCATTACGACAGCCGCGTGCATGAGGCGA
The DNA here is from genome assembly GCA_038091755.1 of Leccinum pallidistipes. Taxonomy (NCBI): domain Eukaryota; kingdom Fungi; phylum Basidiomycota; class Agaricomycetes; order Boletales; family Boletaceae; genus Leccinum; species Leccinum pallidistipes. The sequence goes on along the minus strand of JBBPPB010000158.1, from coordinate 615 downwards.
CCAGGCTGGCAGAAACCCTCTCGGGACAACCCCCCACCAACGAGGACCTCCAGTGGCTTCTGCTGGCGGTAGTCTGCCACATTCCAACGGCCTCTGACCCCGATGATGACCTGGAGGAAGAGCATTGGCAGAGATAATGAGAAAGAAGAAGAAGACTCCCACCAACCCACCATGCTCTTCCATTGGAAGCTTCTTGAGGTGAGTCCTTCCATGTCACGTCCATCCAGGCCAGGAAGTGTCAACTTCACACGCCCAGACTTTATCTTTGGACTCCAATCCAATTCCGGTGGAGGAAGCAACGGAGGAGCAGACACACATTATGTGAGTATGCCCCGCCAGAAATGGCTTTGGCAATATCACATTCGAATCCAAGGATATTAGCTTGTTATATACAGAAGATGCCCTCCTGAACGACACCTGTATCAACGGCTGCGCCGCTCTACTCCACACCGCTCACGTCAGGGGTGATAATTCACCATTCACCATCCTCTCAACTCATGACCTCCTTCGCATCTGGTACAAAGCGGACGACGACAACTTGTAATTATTAGTGGTGGTGTGGAGCTCGGCCATTCCCTGAAGAGGTATGGAGCCCCCATCAACCCTTCTATGGAG
>JBBPPB010000157.1:0-19585 GCA_038091755.1 Leccinum pallidistipes | reverse complement strand
CGACAGAGAACCAGCCTTCGGAGACTCAGAGTATTTTGGATATGGAGGTCCTCTCGGCGTAGCCGGCACACACGCAAATGCAGGCGCATGTGTACCGGAATATTCAGTCCACCATCAGCAAACCGACCTTTTTGGGCCATAGAGCTGCCAGGGTGTGACTTTCTGTAAGGATCTACACAATCTACACAGATATGTGGCTGTGTTGCTTGATTGTCAACAGAATTTTTCTACAACTTACACAGACATGACAGCTACTATACACCTTGTAGACAATTACAAAACTCTCATGTTCAAGTTCCGAGTCGGGTGATCTTCAAGTAGTCGGAATCTGTCGGATGCATATGCTAATTAAATGTAACTGATATATATGGTTGTATTCAAGCATTAAATTTAAGTTTAATCATACGACTCGGATGGCAGCGCGCCAATCAACTAGCATGATGCAAACCGGTACCTCTTGTTACACCCACATACTCGCAGGCACTGCTAAGTGTCGGCATCATCGCATCGACGCGCTGTCTTCGTCATTGTCGGTCGCGTTGTCGTCGTTGCCATTGTCGGTCGTGTCCGAGTCAGCATCGTCATGCTGTCACAAGTCGTCGGCGTCGCGTCGCGTCAGCGTTGCGGTTGTCCGTGCGCCGGTTTGGGTGTGGTCAAGATGTCGTCGTCATAGACAGTTGTGTCTTTGTCGTGTCATGATGGAACCCCATCACGAGAGAGAGAAAATTGAGGGAGGGGACTATGGCGGTGACACCGTTGCATTGTTGTTTTTATTGTCATTGTCGCAGTGCGAGAGGTCGGTGGAGGATGAGTCGCCATTGTCGCCGTCGGCCCTCCGGCTGGCAGGGTGGCGTCATGTCAACGCGAACGGACCAGTGTGGGATGGAGGGATGGGGCGCAACGACGACATTGTTGAATCATTGTCGCGCGGTGCAGGGATGAGGTGCGACGACGACGACGATTTCTTGAGTCGTTGTCGCGGGGGTGGAGTCGCCGACACCTGGTCGTGGCGTAGTGCTTCACGTCGTTGAGTGGAAGCCCACTGAAAGAGATGCTGTGAGTGGTAGACGAGCAGTCAACACCACTCTTGGTGGGGCCAAGAAGTTTCAAGTTCAGTGTATTGGTGAAGTGAATGCTGGATAAACTTCTCGATGTCCTCGCTCACATCCTTATCTAAGATATCCCCCATGTGTTTGCGAACTAGATGTGGGGCAGATGGGAATGCAGGGAGGATATCACTTTCGGGTCCAGTGGTAATCAGAAAGCGAAGGTTGGTAGGAAGGGAGTTGTCGGAGATGTGTTGAGAGATAGTTCGTAGATTCTGTTCACGACCATCTCGATCCCCACTTTCGTCGAGGGCGTCGATGACAATGATCAATGGGCCAATGAGGTGGAGATGATGGCTAGGTTCTATAATGAGCCGTTTCATTTGCTCAAACGACGATGACGACGTCCGTAGTGCTCGATCATCCTTCACGATATCCTCAAGGGCGGATTTGTACTGCGGATCGTGATCAGATAGGTCGCGTGCGATGGTGCTGAACATATTTTGCAGATTCCGCCTCGCGACGTCTGTGCTTGGAAAGTAATATGACGAGCCTACTAGTCGCTGTTGCTCGTAGGAGCAAGCAAACTCGCGGCGCATTCTCGTCGGGATCATTGAGGACATCACATATCTGCGGAGGAAGGACTCGCGCGCCGTCCCAGACAAGCATCCCTTTTCTTCTGCATGTCTAGCCTTGAAAGCGTACAGCATGTCATTCAAGTCGATCAATTCAGCTGTCCAATTTGATGAGCATATACTACTAGTGGTCTAAAGAATGAGATGTACCGGCATGTTCCACTATATTCATCACGCAAACGACAGTGACACCCGTTTGCACTGACACTCTCTCCAAGAATGCCGTCTTCAGTTCTCGCATTGTTCTCGTAATCTGTAATCCTAGCATCGATATTGGAGAAAGTGTATTTTGCCGTTCGAATCCCTAAAGATGGAGGTGAGGGATACGCATTATAAATTGACGACGACTGACAAAAGTTCTTCTGCTTGACGTATTCGGTGATGAAGTAACCACACTCCCTCACTTGCAGTATCATAAGCGTGATCGTCTTGACGTGTGACTTGATCGCCTTCAAGGGTTCAACATCATTGACGAAGCCGAAGACGTCGCTCATCGTGCCTGCCAAGCGGACGATCTAGTCGTCGCGGTCTCTTTGCTTCACGAGCACCTGTGAGGAACATCACCAGGGATTAGCGATAGCAAAACCATAAAGAGACATACCTTGTTTGCAGCGGATAATACAGACAAGCAAGCGACATGTAGGGATGAAGCTGTATCACATTCAGGCAAGTGGCAGTCAGGACGGTAAACAATAAATACCTGTGCGATACTACCCACGAACTTGTCGCGAACAGGTCGATTCTTTGTAACAGAACGCCAAACATCTGATCGGACGTCATCAACCCGGTTGCAACCCTTGGGCCAATGTCAACCGCCGTGCTCAGCGCCCCGACAACAGTCGCTTGGCGGCACCTTCTTCCTGCTTCTTGGTCTCCTCTGGGTCTTCGGTCTCCGCCTCGCGGGCGGCATAGGCTGCCCGGCTGTCGATGAGCGCGATGACGATCAATTTAATGTTGACTTTCGGGTGTAGCTGAGCGGTTGCGGATAACAAGGGTCCGAGCGAATGGAGGTAGAATTCGTCCGTGAATACCTGCAGAAGTCGTCAATCAATTTCAGGACAGCATATACGTAGACACTCACTTGGATGACGAGGATGCGGAGTTCACGACGCTCCATGTCGTGTTTCTCGCACTGGTCGTGCAAGTGACCTTCAAGTTGGTCTGGTGACGAACCCAGAGCTTGTTCGTTTCTATGGCGTACTGGACTACTAGTTCGTAGAGATTTGCGAGATGGTGTCTGGACTGTGTGTGTGTCATAGAGGTAGTTTGAGAGATGTCGAAGGGCGTCGAAGATGGCCATGTCTTGCGACACCTGTGGTCAGAGGAACTCGAGTCTTAGAGCTGGACGCGTGTACTTACAAAGCTCATAATATTGCTTTGGTGAGTGCAGTTCGGCGAGCATGAGACTGATGCTCTTGAGCGCGTCCATGATCTCGTCGTTGTCCTACAAGAAGGCCGTCAGCGATGGCGAATTCGGTGCTGCCGCCGAGGACACACGAGATGACGCGTGACGCTTCATCTGCCCGACCCGAATCTTTACGGTTTCCAGGACTCGGTGAGGAATTTTCCTTCTTCGACGGTGGTGGTGGTATGGTGGTTGTCGTCGTCGTCTTCGGGTGGCCTAGGCAAGGGCTGCACGTGAGAAGCAATGCGCTCACTCACGACACCCACCACTCTCCCCTCACCGCCCTTTTTCCGAGGCTGTCGAGGCGTAAGCTTCGCTGTTGTACTGTATGGGCCATATGCCTCGACATGTGGCAATTGAACTTACCCAGAGTCTCTCGCCACCTTCGCCGTCCCGCCCTCACACGTTTGCTTGCGGTGCACCTGCCCGCGCCCTCGTTCTCCCATCTCGTGTATGGAGACTGCCCTCGCCCAAGTCGTCCATGTCACCTCCCTCGCCGCATCCAAGACGACTTGCGACGACTGCCGTGTGCTCTCGGCACAACGAGAGTATACGACGGTCGCCGAGGACGATGAACTCATTGGTGGGTAGTATTCCCCTTGATCAGCGGATTCTGTATGTACATATTGGTGCCTAGCCCATATCATGTTTGTATCGTTGTATGCGTACTTATGTATTTTATGTATCTCTTCGCATACATTTGCTATTTGCGATCTGTATTGAATGTGTGGATGTCTGGTTATGTGGACAACCGGTTTCCTGAACAGTATGACGACTTCGCGAGCGGCGTCTAGAGTTGCGTTCGTGCATTCGGGGGAAGCTGTTATCGTAAATATCTCGCTCCGATCCGGCGCCCCTCTGTGAATATGAGGGTCAGGTTGGGGAGACGGGATGGGAACGGTTTGGAACACACGAGGGTGGACCAGGTACCCACCATTATTATGTTTGTCAAATTCTGACGCAGCGTCAGGAAAGAACGCTTACCTCCGCGTAACGCTAAATAGCGGTCGGGATGAACGACGGGTAAGTTGAACCTAACGTCGGGATCGCGTACCAGGCGTTCGCATGCGTACGTATATGCTCGATTCTTTCGCAAACACGGTGTCGCTGCCTTGGGGCGTTGGAAAGTACGAGGACGGGTACGAGTACACGAGTACACGTGTTTGCGTGCGCGTCTGTGCGCTCCGTTTGTGTTCGTCGTTGTGGGAGGGCAGTCAGGCGTACCTCCTCGCGCATGCGTGTCGTGGGTGAGGGTAGGCAAACAAATATGTGCGCGTCACGAGCGACGGTGATGTGCGAGGACGAGGGCGAGAGAGGGCGAGAGAGGGCGAGGGAGGGCGGGTCAGTGAGCAAGCGAGGTACGCCCGCACGCGTACGTCCACAAAGGAGGGGTGATGTAGGGAACGAGGAAGAGGGAAAACGAGGGAGGTAACAATGTACTGAGCACGGCGGTTGACACTGGCCCCAAGGGTTGCAACCAGCGCCCCGACAACTGCGGGCGCGGGAACGAATGCTCCGACGGCTTCGGTCGCCCTGGTGACAGCGTCTGCAGCTTGACGTTCATCCGCGTTCACGTCCCCTTGCTTGTCGGAAGATACAGTGAACTTGATCGTAAACCGAAAATGACCGGAACCATCCAGGTTGGAAAGAGGCTCCTCGAGGACTTTGATCAGAGAGATCGCATCAGGATTCAGCAGAAATCATGACACAAATGAGTTCATACCACCATCCTTGAGATTTTCTAGCACGCTGTTGGTACCAGCGAAACTGCCGACCAATATGTCCTTTCGCGTGATATGCTTTTCATAAACCTTCACGACGATGGTGGAACGGTCCTCGCCATCACACTGACACTTATTCAGTTCCTTGCCGTGGAACGGCGAAAACGCAACCACAAAAACAGATTCTGATTCCATGAAGCATAATTATTTTTCTCCTTTGCTTTCTGCGTCATCCGTGACGTATCGCCCACGGAAAATTCGACTTGATATTTCGAGGCGCACACCTGCCACCTCATCACGTTGAGTTGTCGCGCAGTGGAGGGATGGGGCGCGAGTCGTTGTCGTCGTTGAGTCGTTGGCGTGGTGGTGGAGTCGCCGACACCTCATCGTGGCATGGTGCTTCCAGCACAATGAGGCTTCCTGTCGTTTTTGAGTGCTAGTGAGGGAGGGGGAGGGAGGGAGGTACGTACGCACATGCAACATCATTACGCTCGTTGTCATCTTCACAGTTGCGTCGTTTGACGTCGATGTCGTGCCATCGGCGTTGTTGTCGTTGCCACTGTCACCGTGAGCCTCATGTCGTCATCGAGTCACGCTAGTGAGGGAGGGAGAGGGAGAGGGAGAGAGGTGCGCACCTGCCACCTCCTCACGTGCGTCGTCGTCGTCAGGGTTGTGTCATCGACGTTGTCGTTGCCATTATCATCGTGAGCCTTCGTGTCGTCGTCGAGTGCTAGGGAGGGAGGGAGAGGGAGGGGGAGGGGGAAAGGTGCGCACCTGCCACCTCATCACGTTGAGTTGTCTTCGTCTTCTGCATCTGCTCTCTCGCTCTCGGTGACAAAACGGCGCTGAGCGGTCTGTCGCAGAGCTCAGAAAGCGTAAACCTGGCGACACGAGAGGTGGAGAGGGGAATGTGGAGGGAACGACCAAAGGTAGATAGGGTATGGTTGGCGACGACAGGATTTGTGATGTCGGATGAGGAAGGAGGGGTCTTGAGCGAGTCAAATATCTTGTGGTAATATACTTGCGAGAGCGCACGGAGTATGCGTCTATAGTCCGTCGTCCGTCATCCCGACTTAGGCCTTCCACTGCACAATATCCCCTTCTCAACGCTCAGTCGTGACGCACGATCGTCTCGAGGTAGCCCAGATCCGCGCTGAGCTGTGCAGCCCCCGCCGGGCTCAGCATCTTGATCTGCAGAAGCACGTCCCGTGTGAGGTGTGCGGGTGACCCATCTCCAAGTCGTCTCGTCAACTTGAAGGCATATACTTTTTGCGGGAGGGTGTCGGCCAGAGCAACTGTTGAGTCGACCAGTGACAGGCCGACTCGGAGTGATAGTACGAGGTAGTTGAGCAGGAGTCAAGTTCTATCACTGGGCGCCGGAACGTGCCCGCATCTTGTATCATATGATACACCGAGAACCTGAGATCGAGTTTGCTCATTGCGGTCGCAGTCAGAAAAGAACAACTTGAATATGTATCCAAATAAATAAACACCCAATACAATAACTTAGTACTACGAGGCCGTTCTCTACCAGACGAAACAAGATGACCTCTAAAACCTCCCTCCGTGTGTCCTTGAGCAGCCATATAATCTTATCCTCCAACTCGGATCATGATGTGGCCTGAATGGTGTGAGGCATGTCGACGGTGAGGCCGACACCCATCAACGGCCCAGTTCACTTCGCTCTCAACTCCGAGTCCCTGATCGCGAGCACGCGAGGACCCTCCAAGGTGGCAGCACCGACATCTGCACACACTGGCAAAAGTTTGTCTTGCGAATGTGCCGATATCGGGCCACCATCCGTCAATTCTGCAAACGCCCCTCCAAGCAGCCTTGAACACCTTGCCGCAGGATGCCTTGGGGCTGACACAGACATTGCGTCGATGTGTCGCCGTCAACGCGTTCAAGTTGTTGTTGTCACGGTTGTTGTTGCTTCGATGCGGTGCTCGTCCGAGTGCGCCGGGAGAACAAGGGCCGAGGGGGGTGACGACGACGACGACGTGTTGACGTGGCGTTACATCGTCGTCGTCTCATTCCACTGTTGCACAAGTTGAGGGTGAGGGTTGCTGGTCGTTGCTTTGACGCACGAGGGTTGAGGGGGGTGATGACGACGATGACGATGTGTTGACATGGCGTTACTACGTCGTCATCGTCTCGGTCTTCACCACTGCGGCGTTGTCATTGTCGTCTTTCAATGCTTCGACGTGGTGCTCATTGACACGCCGGGAGAACGAGTGCCGAGTGGGGTGATGACAATGACGACGTGTTGACGTCACGGTGGTGTTATGTCGTCGTCGTCTCGTTCCGCTGTTGCGCAAGTTGAGGAGGGAGGATGAGGGCGTCACTGACTCAGAGGACTCACCTGTTGACGTAGCGTCGTGTCACGGTGACGAGAACGAGAGAGAGGGTGCCAGTGGGATGGGTGATGGGTGATGGAAACTTGAGGGAGAAGGGTGAGAACGACTGTTAAACGACTCGGACTGTGACGGTGAACTCACTGGTAGCGACAACGACGACGTGGTGTTGTGTGTCGTTGTGTTGTGCGAGTGAGGGAAGGGTGAGTGGGAGGGTGAGGGTGAGAGCGACAATGTCATATGTTGTGTCGTCGCATTGGTATTACTAGCACATACTAGTAATAGTTCATGCAAGACGTGTGGTAGTATGTCGGTAGAGTCGCAAACTGGCAACATCGACGTCAGCCTGAGCCAGCATGATTCGAGAGAAGTGGAGCTATCATGATGCGCACCTTGTGTACTAAACTCTTGATGGGTCTCCTTGATAGAACTGACGACTTGCGTTGTAATGTTCCTGGATGGCACCGAGTCATATCTGTGCGTGATCAAGATGATCGTTTCGACATGTAAGCTCAACGGACAAAATAATGACGACGTCTGACCATTTCAGTCGAACGAACAACACATTGCATAAACTCCCGCCCTAGCAGGTTTCTACGCCTTGAAATGATGAAATGTAATAAGCACACAATTGAAGTTCACATTGTCAATTGAAGTTGACACTACGTTAAGTTGACACTACGTTAAAGTGCATCAACTTTATGTTATGTAATTGTTTCCCATCCATGTCCACAAATTTCCATGTGGCCGTCAAGGACGGGGACTAAGCCGATGAAACAATAAGTTGTATTGTATACGCGCAGATTTCTGTCGGTCGTGTATGTGAAGTTCTTGTAAAATTATCTTGTAAAACCGAGGTAGTGATATGATCGAGGAAAGGTACCCACGTGTATTGAGTTTGGGTCTAGCGAGATCTGTTTGTACGATTTCGGCGACGTCAAGCGGGTCGAATTGAGATTGCAAAGTTGTTCTCAGTGAACCGCCACATTTCCTAAAACGCATATTCGTGGGGTTTCCCGGGCCTCTCCATCCACACCACTTTGTTTCACGTCCACTGCATATGTGAACGTCTTTCTTTAGCAAGTACGTTCACGACGCGTGTCTTTTCGCGATCCAACGAACTCATCGAGTGAAAGGCTCATAATATTCGCTGTAAATCTCACCCAAATCACTCGCGCTCCTTTGCTCAAGTGGCCATCGAGAAATGCCTCCACGTGGTCAATTCAACACGCTCAGTCCACAAGATACAACGGCATCATCATCGATGCCTTCTTCTCCCGCAACCATCACCTTTCCCCAGGCACGCTCGACCTCCGCGTTGATTGATCCAGATGATAAGTTAATGATGTCCGAGTCTAGGTCTCTGGCATCCCTGATTCATAGCAGTGGTACCGGTCAAGCTTTCAAAGCCGTGCTGTTGGTGGAGGCTTGAGAGTGTCTTACCCTCTCCTCCACTTTCTCCTTATGCACATTTACGGTTTGGACAAAAGTGATGAGTCATACAGTTCAATATTACCATTTTAGGACGATTTGATCGGAAATTCCGATCAAATCGTCCCAAATTGGTAATGCCGAACTTCTTCGTTTTGGGTGCTTCCGGGCGGTGGAAGGCTCGTTGCCGTGTGTGTACACGCACAAAGTGTTTTCGGAATTGTTGATCAAGATACAGCCTGCAGAACAACATGGGGCCTGTATGTACGTGTAGATTTTCTTCACCGGCGTTGGGAGTAACGTTTCGACAATGTTAACACCGTACCTATGGTAGTCGCAGTAACTAGTACAACGGTGTCACCGTGTCCCTAGTTGAGCCATAGTGCCAATTAAACCAAACTGTGGTTGGTATTTCACTAAGTAAACTACATTGACTACGGATGCGAAAGTAAATACAAGAGTTGAATAGTAACAAAATATTATAAACAAAGTATTTGCTGATGAAGTTCGGTCGTGCATCTAATCCCCACGGCCAAAGTCTAACACATTTCACTACGAATGGAACAACACATTTACATACTTAAATAGAACAACTGTGGACATGTTGAAACACATATAGTACTTAAGTATATGTCAGTATCACGGTTATGGACAGTCAGTACAATTGTCCGAACAACTCTGAGATGCATAAAGATCCTGAATAAGTAATGTCATTGTACAACCAAGGTCACCACTGGCATGAAGTACGACTACTAGTTTCGAAAACTTTTGTAATGGGCCGGGTGAAAAGGGATATAGAGGCATGGAGCATAAATGACTCACTGTCGTCGTCCAACCCAAGATGAAACCCAGACGGGGAATCGGAAGTCAAGCACACGGCATAGTACCCATTCTTTCTCATCATTAATCGTACACGCCCCACGTAGTACTCCGCATCGATAAGGCTTTGACGAGCTTGCTTGACTTTCAGTCGGTTGTATTGGAGCCGTAACAGGTCGCGTTGAACCAGCTGGTCTGCGAGATTTTTTTGGGTGGCAAGTATGCCGCAGTTAATTCGTGCAGTAGCAAGTAACAGCCGGGCTTCCGATGGATTACGTGGAATCGGGATGTCCTCGCAACTTGAAGAAATTCGATGGCGCATCGGATCCTATATTTTGAAAGAGAATTCCAGAATGGTGATTTCAAACCTCTTGTCGAATGAAACACTAAACTTACTGTTATTGGAGACAAACGAATCGAAGCCTGACGAGGGCTCCCATCTAGAACAGGCTCCAGGAACTCCTGCTTGGGGCTGAAAAAGTAGTTGGACTCGGATGATTGCCGGGAACGTGTCATGGAGTGTAAGTACTTATGTACATATGTATGAGGCAGATACAAGGTACTCGGAACTTGCCGCTCTAGCGCTGGCTCTGAGCCTAATGCCTTAGGTCCTGAAGCGCCATATTAAATAATTATGCCTCAAGTAAAAAAGAGACTACGACGTACTCAGAAAATTTCGTTCTGCCCTGATTGCGGCAAACGATTCGCCAACGAAACGAATGTCCTCCGGCATATGAACCAACCTACAAATGGTTGCGGTTCTCTCATCAACGAACAACCCTCAAGTTACCTCCAGGAACCTGTAGACTCGCCTCATCAATCTCCATTTATACCCCCTAGAACACCTCCTGACCTATTCGATACCCTCCAAGTCCCAGACGATCTGGACCTACCCTCGGACAGATTAGATCTTCAAGTGTTCGACTCGGTTGTCGAGCCTTCTCCCAACATGGAATTCTATCCGGGAGCTTCCGCAACCTTCGCTGGGGGCAAGACATTTATAGAGGCCTTTTTTTCTGACAGGTATGGGTCATTTCGTCGAGACAACCTGTTCTATCCGTTTGCGTCTCGAGAAGACTGGCAACTCGGATCCTGGCTTATACGCTCGGGGCTGAGCATGGCGGAAACGGACAATTTTTTGAAACTGGATTTGGTAAGTACTATCTATCTATCACTTGCATGTTTGCTCTCTTGTGATTACTACAACTCCATTTGACCAGATAAAGAAGCTCCCGATCTCATTCCGGTCAGCAAGGCAACTTCGTTTGCGTGCGGAAATGCTACCATCCGGTCCTTCTTGGAAATCCCTTCCGATTCGTCCAACCGCCCCAACAAAGCGCGCTGTTACCCTGTATTACCGGGATCCTGTTGACTGCATTCAAGCGTTGCTCAGCAACCCATATTTCGATCGCCACATATCGTTCGTCCCTCGGAAGGTGTGGTCTACGGCTGCGCGTATGGTCCGTGTCTACGACGAATGGCTCTCCGGAGACCATGCTTGGGAACTCCAGGTAGGAATCCGCTCAATTTCATTTCTTTTGACTAACTGGTATCTCTGTAGAGTCGGTTACCGCCAGGATCCACATTATTAGGGGTTACGCTATCTTCTGACAAAACAAACATATCCGTCATGTCCGGCAATCGAATGGCGCACCCCCTATTAATCAGTCTCGCCAACATTGACGCCAACATTCGCAGTAAGGGTTCACTTCACGCCCACCTCCTCCTTGCGCTTTTACCTGTCCCTTCATTCATTCATAAAAAGTCACGGATTCGCAGTCTCTTGGCCGACCGCTTATTCCATAAGTGTTTAGACATCGTCTTGAGCCCCTTGAAGGTTGCAGCGGCCGTCGGGATCATGATGAGCGACCCCGTAGGCAATTTGCGGTATTGCTATACCCCGATAGCCGGCTATACTGCCGACACTCCAGAGCAAAACTTACTCTCATGCACAAGCCCCAGAGCTTCCCCCGTATCTACGGCTTCCTATAAAGAGTTTGGTGATGACATTTGCCACCCTCCTCGCACTGCCGCCAAAACTTCAAACGACATCCATGCGATCTGCTTGAAATGTGATCCCGACGATCATGTTCGATTTCTCAAATTAGCGAAGGACTACGGACTCAACGGTGTCGATATACCTTTCTGGATCGACTGGCCCTTGTCGGACCCAGATAGATTTCTCAAGCCGGAGGCCCTCCACCATTTTCATAGGTTTTTTTTCGATCACGATTTGCAATGGTCTATCTTTGTTGTTGGCGAAGAAGAGATTGACTATCGCTTCTCAATTATTCAGACATTGGTCGGATACCGTGGGTTCAACGAAGGTGTTTCGAAGTTGAAACAAGTAACAGGACGGGATCACCGGTCGATGCAACGTTATGTAGTTGGCATCATCGCTGGAGCGGTTCCCTCACGGTTTCTCACTGCCGTGCGCGCTCTAATGGAATTTCGCTACCTTGCTCAATTACCATTTTTTACTGAACATACATTGCAGCAATTGCAAACCTCACTACAAGTATTCCATGATCACAAGGACGCGATCGTCGCCACAGGTGCCCGTCCGGATAACTTCTACATCCCCAAGCTAGAACTACTTCAACACGTCGTACCCTCAATTCGGGACTCGGGCGCCGTCATGCAATGGAGCGCGGATGTAACCGAGCATGCCCATGTTACTGAGGTCAAAAATCCCGCACGCGCCGGTAACAATCAAGACTATTACTCACAAATAGCCCGCCACCTCGATCGTGTCGACAAGTGCTTTCGGTTCGACCTGGCAACCTGTATTGCCTCCTCGCTCGGGCTGGATGCTGAGGATCATGACGACGAAGACGACTGTGACGGAGAAGAGCATGAACCCAATGGAGAAGCACAGAACTCGTCGCTTTATCATTCCCCCACCCGCAAAATCGTTAACTACTTTCAAGTTGCTCACGCGATCACTGGCGATCCACGTCCAGATTCTCCAAAGCCACCGAGAACCTTTGCCACATCCACCACTGCTATCCACTTGGCCCTCAAACCCCATCTACGGACGACCATCTCGGATGCCTCTGAGCTTTTCAACCTTCCTGACCTCCATGACGCTATGTGCAGATACTTAGATCGTTCTTCAACCGGTGAACCACTTGATATCTCGGGTCGACGGCAAGCCACTGCAACTCGTGCTATACTTTCGGATAAGATACACGTCTGGACGAAAATTCGCGTACAGCTACGAACTTGGAATCCCTCAGACCCAGGTTTGGTAGAACCCGCGCAGACGCTAGTTGTTGCACCCCCCTCGACAAAGTATCCAGCTGGTCGCTACGATTGTGGCATTGCTAGTCTAACTTCTGATAGCAGTTGGCCGACTGAGGGACTATCCGGTTTGCTGCGATTTCTGATCAGTCCGACTTATGATACTGATTAAAGCCTTTCAGGCCATTTTATTGTTCAACTGCGCCTGGTTTTTTGCCTGCACAATGGAGACCCTCTGGTATATGTTCAACATTTCAATCGTCACCTTACACCGGACCCTGCGTCTGGCCTGTATGCTCTGAAACGCGCAATGAGAAGGGATGGGTCACGTATCGGGGACGTGATCCCTTTATCTCATTTACGTTCAGCTGCCCATCTAATTCCGAATTTTGGTAGAGTAGCTAATCCGCGCCTCACCCCACATACCAGTTACGAATTCTCCACAGACTTTTGGCTTAATAAGTACTGGAACAAGGACTTTTTCTATTCACTCATGTCTACGTAGCTACGCCACTGGGCCGTGACGACGAATGTCATCTTTTTCTTTTGTTGGAGCCGCGGAGTTCAGCACACTCGAAACTGGCATCGTGTCTTGTTCATCCACCCGATATTCCCCTCTACGACTCGCCGCTGTGAGGATGGCGCCTCATACCCCACCGCCCCAACGCAATGCCGCAACCTCCATGTCGATGACGCCGTATCAACTGAAGACCGCGTCTATTCCCACGTCGGCAAGAGTCTACAGTGCAGTGCCACTGAACCTAGATCTCACAAACGAGTTAGAGGGCGCTACTGTTGTGGAAAAAGACAAAAGAAGAGGGAGTAAGCACTATATTTTGCACCCCTACGACCATCTTCCCTCTAGCCACAGAACCGCACCGGACCCTGCTACTATCATGCGGAACAACGAGCCACTTTACAACTCGGCAACAGAATCTTGGGACCCCTCCTACCTCCCCCATATCCTCCGTAATTCCCCTTCACAGACTGGACAGGGCAAACGCAAGAAGAGAAAGAAGAAGAGCTCCACGTCCGTACCGCCTCCCACTGATCCGGATGCAAGGACCCGGAGTCGGAGTATGACGATCACCAGGGAATATCACGGCACTCAAGGTCCTGTAACAGAGACCCAGGACGGAACGTACCTACCCACAGCAGGATCGGAAGAGAGCAAGGTCGCTCAGTGGCTTAACTACATCGCCGAATCCCTTCGTATACACTACGAGTCATCTAGCTCCGAAACAGGTCCATCAAGTCGGACAAGAGGGAGCGTGAAGCGTATGCAGCGCCATTGGTCGGCGGAGTCATCCACCAAGTCACAAAGAGTCGAAGAAACCGGCTTACAGTTGAAGCCAGATATCGCTCTGTTGCAAGCGGATGAACACGACGAAGCCTACCCCACCTTCTCCTGGAGAAATGTCGTATCCTTTCTCGAACTTACCTCCGAAGACTTCTCTTCTCGCCAACGCCTTCAGCTCACAAAAGTAGCATATGCAATCTTCATAGCGCAACCTGGACGCCGTTTTGTGATGGGGTTGTCGTTAGCAAACAAAGTACTACGCCTGCATATCTTTGATCGCTCCGGGGCTGTCTACTCTCGTGGCTACAACATTCATCATTCAGCATCTTTTCTCGTCCGTGTGCTCTATGCCCTAATCACAGGCCCCCCTGAAGCAGTCGGTTACGACCCTACCTTGTCCTTTTCGACCACCATCGCTCGTATGCCCCGCCTTCGGGCCGAACCACACATTTTCATCCAGCAGAAGAAGTACGCCATTCAATCGTTGCTTTTCTACAACGGGATGATCCGTGGGCGGGCAACCCTGTGCTTCGTCGTCGTCGACCCGATTGACTCCCGGAGGTACGTCGTCAAGGACTGCTGGACCCACTCCGGACGGGTAACGACTGAAGAAGACATGCTGCGGAGGATCAAAGAAAAAGGTCTAACTCACGGAGTCCCTGATCTGGAGGCAGCGTGGACGGTCCAGATAACGGGAGTAAACGATTCCACATCTCAGCGCCGACCCCGTTACCTTTTTAAAAGAGGTTCTTACTCCGCCGAGACGCGGATTCATCGTCGACTACTCCTCACGCCCGTCGGGGAACCTTTGACAAGCTTCTCGTGCAAACAAGAACTTCTTAGCGTCCTCATCGACCTTGTAGATAGTGAGTATCGACCTTCGTGTGAGTTTGGAGATGCTAATCTCATTTTCAGTCCACGAACGGCTCGTCGATCTTTGTTGCATTCTCCACCGCGACATTAGCCTCAACAATACCATTATGTACTACTTTCAGGGCGCTTGGCCGCCTCACATCGCTGAGCATGGCGAACTGGATGCAAGAATGGCCGAAAGGGACAAAATCATCGGTCAACGAGGCTTTCGTCGTGGCCTCCTCATCGATTTCGACTATGCAAAGTTCACCGATAACACGATGGCAGGCGTGTCCGAAGGCCATCGCACGGTATGTGGTGCTGCCAAATTTGTGGTCTTGCGTTAATTACTATCTCTAGGGCACAATCCCCTTCATGGCAATCGAAATACTGGGCGAATATGCGAAGCAGGAAGGTTCCATCGTCCACCAAGCTAAGCACGATCTGGAGTCGTTTGTGTATATTCTGATCTGGATCTGTGTGCTCCACGGAGACCCGCGAAGTGGCAAGGGTGCTCGTGAAATCAGCACGACATGCTTGAGCACGTGGACGATCCCAAAGTCTCTGCGACAGATCCGTCAACTCGCAGTTTTCAAACGTGGTGACATTCACGATCGAGTCGCCCTTGAAGAATTCGACAACTATTTCAAAGATCTCAAAGACACCGTTGGGGCTCTTTATGATGCAATTCACGGAAGCAATTTTGGTGGGGCGCCTCTCAGCCACGCGACGATGAAGAGAATTTTGCTGGACGCCTTTTTCACCGTCACGGAGCCCACGTTTCAAAGTGTCGAAAAATTCGAAGCTGGGATAAAGCGCAAAAAGAATTCTGAGAACGTAGTGGCGCAAACCACTAAACAACGTCGTCTTCACTAGTATGACTACTATCTCTTGGTTATTCTACATATTTATATTTCCTAGTATTCACGTAGTTCCTTGTCTCCTATAACTAGTACTTTTATTGATGCACACCATGTACGCCTCTCTTCACTGCGAGCTGGGGAGGGATCGTGATCTCCTCGTTGTGGTCCTCGTCACTAGGATCACATTTCTTAGTAATCTGGTCAAACACATTATGTAATGTGAGTTGGTGGGGTTTCCCGTGTTTACCCGAATTTCCTCTCGAGGCTATTACCTCCGACCGCCGAACTTAAAGGCTCCGAGTGCATGAATCGTCCACCAGAGGCAGTGAGTACTGGTGAATTGAAGCTTCAATATTTTTGGCTGAGCACGGTTGTTGAGCATTGCCAATGATCGTTGAGACTGATCAGCTGGGCAGCCTAAGAGGTAAGTAAGTTTGCCTATTAGACGGGTAACGTGTTTTCTGACACATTATGCGCCTTTGTCGATCACGGCGACCTGGGCTGGTTATTTAAAACCCACTGCTCCTAACCGAGTCGTTGGCACCTGTTCTCACACAGAATTCCCCGTTCTATTCCTTCAGCATGGCAAGACGTGTAAGGCAGCAAAAGCGACCTACTCAGATGCTTCAAGACGATGATACTACCCTCGCGGTGGGTGTTCGCAAGAAAATCAAAACAGTGGCTGTTAGTCTGAGCGGGGATGGTAAGGTCTCGTGCCTATCGATACTCACTTCACAGTTCAACACGCCGTACGCAGGGATGGATCCTACCTCTCAGGCTGATCAAATGGCCAGGCGGTCTAGCAGGTCGAATATCGGCAAGGGCGGACAAAAAGCCCAACTGGAGAACATCGAACGCGTTCAAACACAAACTAAGGTGTCCAAGCTTTCCATTGCAACTTCAAACGAGCCTTTGAACCCTATGGCCCCAATGCCCAGAGATAACGCAACATCTCGTACATCAAAGGGATTTCACAATGACGCGGTATGTGATCGACAGCTCAGTTTGACACGTAGCTAAACAGTTAGACAGGTTTTACCTGGCGCCTTGACCCACCCAAGCGCTTACCAACCACCTATTCCCACTCATCAAGCCTCAGTAGGCTCGCGCTACGGTTTCCGTACCTTTCCTGCGCCTCGTGCCGGGTCTATCATTCCTCAGTCTCGTACTAGTGGATCCACTGCTCCTCCATCTCGCAGTGGGTCTATCGTTGCTCCATCCCGTGTTGGGTCTACGGTCCCTCCTCCCCCTCGCGCTGAGTCTACTGGTGCTTCGTCTCCGAGTCTTGCTAGATCGGTCGCTACTACTCACGCCTCCCCAGGGTCTCAATTGCCATTGAGATCCTCCCAGGTCGCTCAGCGGACACGTGTCCCTGTCTCACGAACGTACTACCGTGACCATGGTCCAGAGGAGATGTCCTGCTTGGATAACTCACAGCCTCCGTCTTACTGTTCTCGCAATGACGATACTGATACTGTGGAAGATGAAGACTTGTCTCAGAATTCTCACTGGAACTTTGATAGGACGACGAGGCTTCCCGGTGACATGGCCATTGATGAGATGTCACCAGACGAGGATGAACGAGAGGCTGAGGCCGCTCTTCGAGGTGAGTTAAAGTACTTTATAATGTGTTCCTTACCAACACTGGCACCCTCTCAGCACCAAACATGAATGACGCCCTCAGGCTCCGAGCTCAAAATCACGACAATGGTGCGTCATCGCTGGGTAATCAGTGCAACACTAACAACGGTTGAAGATCCTGTTGTAACCACCGAAGAGCGTCACAGCAGCCGGTTTGACGAAAGTGTGATTGGTGCGTTGATATCCGTTAAAGTCACATAGATCGTTAACCGCTAGCATAGATCCAGTTCTACTTGATTCTAATAGCAACAGAGGTAATCCCGTTGCTGACGTATAGTATTCATAAGTGCTAATATCTTGTGCAGGTCCACGCCCTGCTACAATGGAGAGTCGTTCGACTCACGATGATGACTTTGATGACACCGATATTCGTAAGTCGTTGTTCTTTCAGCTTTAAATGGGTGACGGCGTGACACACTATCCAGTGCCAGACCTACTCGCACAGGAACGTGCTAATGACGGGATTGCTCGCGATGTAAACAATGAATACTATCAGCGTAACCGATTCCCCAAGCCTCCAGATCCATCAAGCCTACTTGGTGTTCATCGTCAACAACGAAGCTTCAACAGCAACGAGTCTCATTCTGGTGTGAATAGTGCACCATTGCCCGTCGTCTCCAACAGCACGCTTGCGGATGCCCCTCCGGGACCTTTGACAGGACCAGCAAGTAAGCTGCGTGCCTATCCTCACAAATTTCGGGAAGTTATCGAGCGCGCGAAGCACATATCTCAATGCGAATGTGCCTTAGTTGATCCCTTCCCAAGCCGTGCCGATTTCTTGGATCGAAAAAGTGCTGAACATTTCACAGAGGCGATTGCCGAGTCTGAGCACGTTCCGCAAGGTTCGCAGACACTTGACATGTCGTGATCCCCTTACTGATGAATCTACCAGGATATTGGCCGCAATACAAGAAGGAATTGGGAGTACTGGTGTGTTTCATTCACTTTCACTCGTTTTCTCATTCGAACCACCCACAGCTTTGGGAGGCTTTAATGTCGTGGCGCTCCATTCTGAAAGCGAAAGCGCGCGAGGTCATCTCGCGTTTTTACACTCTCGGTGAAGATCAAGCTGCGGAGCTAAACAAGAGCAATGCCGAGCGCCTTATCCGGGGGTCCGCTTTCACGCGTGACGGTGTCGATCACGAGGTGTGTCGAGTCGGTGAAGTGTTTATCATCGTTGATACAGGTTTGGCATTCAGGGATCTACTAACAACATGGCTGCCCCTGCACTGGCAGCTCTGGTCATTGGGTTTTTTTACACCGGCGCGTCTTCCCTCGGTGTCCTGTTTCCCGAGGTTTTTAGTGGTGAAGTGCCCATAGTCACTGTCTGTTTGGCAGCTACCGCGGTAAATTTCCTATCCTCCCGTTCAATTATTGGTTGATCTTTTTATCAGATACGTGCTGCTCTTGACGAGTTCACTGTGACTGGCGTTCGACAAGACCGAACATTTGAGTATGCAGCCTACTCCAAGGTTTACGCCAACTTCCGTTCTATGCAACTCGCCATTGACAGGGATCCGAAACATGCCGCGAAGACGAAAGCGCTTAGAGCCGAGTGGGCCGTGACTGCTATGTACGTTCAGCTTATGGAAATCCAAGATCCCGTTCATGTTGTATGTTCACAGGGAACCTCTCAATGAGTTGGGGACCATTGTGGCCTTTGATGTTGATTTCCAACCCGTTTTAGATTAGTGTTTGGTTGTGCTGGTGATTCGAGTGTGCGGTTTGTTCTGTGTCCGCTCATATTTTCTTGTGTTACGTGTACCTACCATGCTATATATGGTAGTATGATGCTTAGTAATGTGATTGTCTGCCATAACGTGTTTCTAAAATAAGTACAGTGTGAAGACCTTGGGGAACGTGTGTAGGTCACGCAAGCCACTGGTAGTTATCTGTGTATTCTGTGAAGTGTCATAAGTAATTAAAATAGTACAATATGAAGGCCTTAGCAAGTGTGTATAGTGCTTGGAAGCCAGGAATCTGTGTAGTCTGTCAAGTGTTGCACAGAAAATCAACTGAGTCATGAAATTGACATGTCCACAGTCCTTACAAAGGACTGTAAGTATCTACAATACTAGGTACCTCACTGTGGGATCTGTGATACTACACAACTCTGTGCAGCTCTGCACAGCCTATGGCTGGTTTGCTGATTAGTACATGCCCCCACCGAAGACGATGTCTATCGGAGGCATCACATCCCCCAAGGCGAGCTGCGCCGAAACTTGTAGCGATCCTGGCAAATATTGGTAAGCATATCGACCGTCGAGCATACACA
>JBBPPB010000156.1:0-19614 GCA_038091755.1 Leccinum pallidistipes | reverse complement strand
GCATGAACAAGTGTACAACCGAAGTGGACTCACCAATGCCACTACTACCCCGCTAAACGAGGCGGGACCTGCACACAACGGACCTAGATACGTTCCCGAGGCGTAGAGGTGACGAAACGACCGAACGAATCATCCAGACCTGCACCGAGGCAGCTTAGATGCATGAACAAGTGTACAACCGAAGTGGACTCACCAATGCCACTACTACCCCGCTAAACGAGGCGGGACCTGCACACAACGGACCTAGATACGTTCCCGAGGCGTAGAGGTGACGAAACGACCGAACGTATCATCCAGACCTGCACCGAGGTGGCTTAGATGCATTAACAAGTGTACAAGCGAAGTGGACTCACCATAGCGATTATTAGATACGTTCCCGAGGCCTGGAGGCGACGAAACGACCGAACGTATCATCCAGACCTGCACCGAGGCGGCTCAGATGCATTAATAAGTGTACAAGCGAAGTGGACTTACCAAAGCCACTACTACCCCGCTAAACGAGGCGGGACCTCCACAGAATCGACCTAGATGCGTTCCCGAGGCGTAGAGGTGACGAAACGACCGAACGAATCATCCAGACCTGCACCGAGGCGGCTTAGATGCATTAACAAGTGTACAACCGAAATGGACTCACCAATGCCACTACTACCCCGCTAAACGAGGCGGAACCTCCACAGAATCGACCTCGACACTTGCCCGAGGCGTGGAGGCGACGAATCGACCGAACGTATCATCCAGACCTGCACCGAGGCAGCTTAGATGCATGAACAAGTGCACAACCGAAGTGGACTCACCAATGCCACTACTATCCCGCTAAACGAGGCGGGATCTGCATCGAGGGGAGAAGTGGTGATGTTATTCCTACCCGCACGCCGCGTTGCCGTAGGGCGTTACTTGGACCAGACTGTGGCCATCAATATTTGTCTGCGGTGTGATGCACTGTGACCGTGACAGTAACTTGCAAACGGCGTGTGGTCACACCGGGCCGGAAGATTCATATCAAGATCAGATAAATAGACATGTATTCTGTACAACTATACTCGCTCAACATATACCGTACAATCAGCAACGTTACACGTAAAAAAAAAGGAAGCTACAACGAGAACAGATAGCAGGGGAACGAATCAACCGACTGTAACTCTCAAAGCAACGGAATTCTGCGTCGATTGCTAGGTCAAGACTCAGGTCAGAAAAGGGAATGCATGGTGGAAAAAAAAAAGACGTTGAAAAGAACGAGAGTATGGACGAGAGTACCACTGTCAACGACAGGGTGAATGTGAGTGGGAATGAGGGGTGAACAAGAGTGGGAATGAGGGGTGAACGAGAGTGGGAATGAGGGGGTGAATGAGATTGTGAGAACGAGAGGATGGACGACAGGGTGAACGAGACGGTGGATGCGAGGGTGAACGATACCAGCTCAGGTACGTCGACGCTTTGAGATAGCTTGGGCTTCGAGTCTAGCCGCAATATCCGCAGCTTCGCGCTTTCGCAGAGCCGCGTGCCAATCGCAATACCGTCGATAAGCGGTCCTCCGAGTAGCAATAGCCATATCTTCTACGAGTATTGTCTCCCAGTCAAACAGCGGATTCGGAGGTGACCAAGCGCGGGCCTCCGCTAGCCCGTGTGGACCTTGAGAGGATGGAAGCATCGTGCAAACTGATTAGTTACATTCACACGCACCAGGACGATCCGGGGCATCATCACCGTCTGACTCGGATCCAGAGTCCCAATCTAGGCCGAGATCGTCGTCGTCATCCTTGCCCGACTTGTTTGAAGCCGAGTCGTCTTCCGAGGTCGAGTGCTTCGAGTCGTCTTCCTCTAAGTTGTCTTCCACTAAGCCCGACGCTCCTTCAAATGCAATTGTTTTTTCGGCGTAGCGCACGGCGGTGTCTCTGATGCGTCCAAGAGACGCTCTGAGCTTGTTGTCGACATCTGACATTTCTAGAGTAGGGTACAACGTCTGTTGTGAGTTAGCAGAAAACAATGGACAACTAAATTAATCTCTTACGCCCAATGCGTACTCTTGAGTGTCGGTACTTCGGATGGCCGTAATGTCGATGGGATCACGGCCGGACCGAACCCATATCTGGACTTTGATAGCCGAGATATCGATCCATGACACCCCGTGAGTGATAACGGGGCCAAGGGCGTTCGAGTGTGTTCTCTTCGGCATCCACTTCTTCCACGGTATGATTTCCTTGTTGGCCAGCTTTTTCGCAACGTCAGAGTCAGGACCAGGGGACCGATATTGCGATGGCGACTCCTGGATGTTGATCTTCATCAACGCGATGGCCTTTGGGAAGCTTGCGGCATACTCCATCAACTTGCGATCGACGCTATTCTCACTCTGTGAGAATGCGCACTCAAGAAAAAAGTAGGGTTGGGGATACGATAAACTGGGATCGCTGGACTGGGAGGAGATCCGAATGTGGGCGTCCGGATAAGCCGAGATAGTCCTACCAATGACTTGCATGTTGGTAGGCAATCGGATCACGACGATCCTCCTCCCGTTGCTGAAGGTGGGTAGGGGGATGCGACGAATAACGCCTCGGAGCTCGGCTAGGAGTTCGTTGAAGGGGCTTTCATGGACATCATCAGGCATCGCTACCTGCAATTCGCGAGCCCTCGGGAAATATGCGAGCCTTGACGAGGGTGAAGATCAGTGAGAAGGTGTGTACAAATAAAGGTTACCTCGCCTTGTACAGTGGACTGTCCTCTCCCGCTGCCTCATCTAATGCCTGCACGATGTAAGCATGCTCGCAGCTGTCAATCCCCTTAAACTTCTTCGATTCGTATAAGAGCTTGAATCGATTTGTGTTGGAGTAAAAATACCTTAGTCGCTCTTGGGGCATGCATTTCTCGTATTACATCAACAATCTTTGCACACTTAGCTGTGATAGGTACAGGTAAGTGGAAGATATGGAGCAAAATTTGAATGACCATGCCTGTGTCGACTCCTGAGTTGTGAGTACCAACGCCATTTGGAAAGGCAAAAATGTGGAAATTCGAGTTGCTGCCTGAGTAGTCGGCCACAGCGGGATAAAGATTGAAGTTGCCATTGTTTGCCGGCAGAATTCGAGAGGAATTCTCAATGTTGACCGGGACCGCCCATTGGAGTGTGGGACTGGCTGACTGGCTTTTTGCCGACGGCGATTCGGTCGGGCTCAGGGACCGAGTCACTTTTGTCAGTCGGCCTTGAATTGCCGCTTTACTGGCCTGAGTCTTGGTACAACCACCCCTTCGATGCTCCGTAGCACCATTGGAGGAAGTGCGGATGGTGAAGTTGGTTGATTTAGTCAGTCCCGGACTGACCTGGCGGATATGTGCAAGGGACATTA
This sequence comes from Leccinum pallidistipes, assembly GCA_038091755.1. Lineage (NCBI taxonomy): Eukaryota > Fungi > Basidiomycota > Agaricomycetes > Boletales > Boletaceae > Leccinum > Leccinum pallidistipes. The sequence continues at coordinate 16,276 of JBBPPB010000156.1, read as the reverse complement.
GGATGGTATAATTACTACACGTGTTATTTCTCAGCTAAGTACACAAAGGGGATTGTGGATGGGAAGCCACCTTGACAGCTTCTATATATGCATGACAATAAGAGCACGTGCCCTGATGACCCTTATCAACAGATAGCATAAAATAAATCTTTGTCGAAGAAATGATTTAGATAGAAGTGCGTAGAATAGGGCGATGACGTTTTGGACGTAAGCCGTACATCAGCTGCAGAGCCAAACTTCGGGACGATTGGAGCTAGTGCTCGAAGTTGCTCAAGTGGGAAAATATCCCCCGCAGCGATACCGTTAGATCGTATCGCACGCTTTAGGCTGTGCATACCCGTGGTCGAATCTTTGCCTTGTATGTCGAACCGCGTGGCATATACGAGGAACTTGCTATTCCACCACGAGGCATGCTGACCCCGCAAGGGTAAAGGTCGGAAAATGAGACGGATCTCGCATATCATGTGGCCTGATAGTAAGATCGGAAAAAGTTCCACGAGGTGATAGAGCGGGAATGACACACCATCAAGGCCACTCCAGGGCCATTTGTGTTTCTCGTTGATGTTGACGAAGGCGGCATCATAGCGGCCTTTGGGCCAGTCCTCCTTTGGAGAGTGTGCATTTAATGTCTGTGGTGGGAGTGGAACAGAAGTGTCGTGATAAGATTTTTGCTGTAATCGGACCTTGTGCCAGACCTGCAACTTCTCGAATGGCAAGCGCTCGTCGCCACGATACCGCCTCTGTCCACCAATTCGGAGGGGTCCATCATGTTCGCAGTATAGGTAGTGTACTAGGGCTGCTCGCAAGTCCGGGAGTGAATAACACTCGGCGACATCGTCGATGCTAACGCTGCGGAGTGCCGGGTCATAATTAATGTGAAAGGCCACCGGCCCGGTGGTAAAGGTCCTTCGGGGAAAGACACGAGAGTCCGAGTCGTCCTGAGAATTCTTGAAGTAATTAGTGGTCGGATTGGGACATTCGATCAGACTAGAATCAGGGGGTGTCTGTGAGTCACCTTCAAGGTCTTCGGGTGCGGGAACTGTAGGTGGGCCAGGAAGCGATGAGGGTTTCTCTCGCAAATGTAGCGCAAGAGAGAACGCGCGGCACTTCTCCAGACGATCGAGGAATCGACAGATTTGGGATTCATAATCGTTATTGTTTGTGGCGGCAGCGGGAATCTTGACGAAGTCAATATGAGCACGTTCTGTTGTGTCCGCAGTCCAATGGATTGGTGGGCCAACGAGAGGGATACTTGCTGTGACATTCTGCAGCAATTCAAGCTTAGGTATCTGCCAATGTTCCAAAACGTTGCCCTTCTCTCCACAGCGAGCACCGGCATTGATTATGCTTTGCTTGTGCGAATGGAACTCTGCAAGGGCGGCGGAAATGTCCTGGCAAACTTCGTCGTTGATAGTGGGCGCTTGTGCGAGGTAGCGGAATTCGAGCAACGCACGCACAGCTCTAACTACACCCGCTGGCGCTGCGCCTGCAATTACAGCAATCATGTGCCGCTGTAAATCGCGTTGGATCTTCCCCGTCACTTGTTTTAACGTAGTTATTCCGGTACTAAAGTGACAATACCCTGTAATCGGTTGAAGAATTGAGAAACGAAAATCAATTTCATCAGCGCCGACAACGTGGATGCACCAATTAGCGTCGTGGTCATACCAAGAACGATGAAAAAGGTGGAGAACTTCTGGAGGAAGGGACCGGGATGGCTCTGAAAGCAACCAGTTTCGCCAGAATGGCAAGTAGACGCCATTGAGCCGGTACTCCGCACAAGCATTGAAAAAGGCAACCAAGTCATTCGGATCCGTGTCGATGGATTCGATCTGCGCTAGGGTGATTCTTTTTGTTCGCTCAGGATGGCGAAAATCGTCGCCGAATTGAGTGTAGTCTGCGAGCGTCACCGGAGACGTTTTCCCTCGAACACAAGCTATTAAACACGCTTCTGGAGTGTCGACGATACAGCCGGCCAACAGAGTGAAGCAATAACGGCTATTGCCAAGAGGATCAGATAACATCACGCCAATGCGTGCCGCCATCTTTAATGGTTCTAGGATGATGTCCAAGCAGCTGTGGTATAGACGGTCGGAAAGAACGCCTTTCATTCGTTTGTCACGATGAATGAACTTGGCGATAGGTAGAAATGCGATGGGGAGGAATGCATGTGAGGATGCTTTGCTACGGACTTCTGAATGTATGTTTGCCAGTGACATAAGCAGCGGGTGCGCGACCTTGCCGCCAGATTGATTGGTTACATTGGTCTTGTCCGATGAAAGTATTACCCCCAGTAGGCATGCACCGACAGGGAGTTGGTCCTATCAATGTTACAACGATCAAAATTGAAACTACACTTAGAAATAACGATGTTACCTGCAACTGCCATGCGTGGTCAGCCGACATCCATTCCCTGTAAACCCGGACAAGGCGTTCTGCGGTGGTGAACACGCGGTACGGGCTAAAGTCGATCGAATTTTTGAACAGTGGGTTGCTTAGCAGAACTTCGAGACATTCCACAGTGTCCCGGTAGAAAAGCCTAACAGGAAGCTTGGTTTGATGTGGGGCGGTATCGATGATACGACATTTCCAGGACGGAGTTTTGGGTAAAATCTCTACAAGGCTGCGCAGCCTAGCAGCGGTGTGGAATGAAAGACCCAGTCCCTTGACCTTCAAGTCATTGTACCCTTCATAAATCATAGAGGCAATTAAACACAGAGATGACTTACCAGTGTCAGAGAAAGAAAACGGTCAATATCGGCCATGCTTAGACAAGAAGTCAGCAGGAACTGCGCCATGTCCCATTCCGCACGGTCAGCAAATGGGTAGTACAGGTTGTCGGATTGTCGGATAGGCGCGAATTCGTCGTCGTCAAAAGCATCCAAGAAAGCTCGGCCATTATTGTCGATAACCTTCGCTGCTCCGTCGAAATATTCGGTAGGAAGAGAATCACCAGTGTCGTTAGACTCAGAGTCAGAGTTAGAGACGGTGTCTTCAGTGGTCTCCGAGTCTGTAGGGTTTGGTTCACGACCTGGAGCGGCGGCTTGGAAGGCTTTGTGCCAAGGGAATGGTACCCGGCAATGTTGGAGTAGCTCTTCTGGGTCTACAAGCTGAACGTTGGGTTGATTACATCTGGAAAGTGGTTGAATGAGGTGCCTTTGTACTTTGCTTTGATTGTCAAAGAACCTGCCACATTTAGGACAGCATACTTTCCTGTCAGAAGGCATACTTATCGTAGCGGCGCTCTTGCGCCAAGTCCCCGACTCTTGGGAATAACCAATTTCGTGATAACACGCCAATATAGTTGTTACATAACGTTGTTGAAACGTTACTGCCACGCGTGTGATGAAAATAGAGGGGCGGCATTGAGACTGGAGAGTATTGAAAGAAGCTTCATCTATGAACACATACTCAACATTTTTCCATTCATCCCGAAGTTGGGTATAGGGGCATACAAAGCACTCCCTGCGACAGGGGGAAATTGATAGAAATCTCCAGCGAATATTACAGAAACCCCACCGAACCAATCGTCTTTTCTCTCTTTGGCGAATCGTAATGCATGATCTATTTCAGCAAGGAGTTGAGATGACAATAAAGAAGCTTCATCTATGAACACATACTCAACATTTTCCATTCATCCCGAAGTTGGGTACGATTATGTACAGAGACATGAAATGAACTGCGCTCGGTGCTATCTCCAGGTGCTCGGTTGCTTTTCTCTTGGTTTTTGGGTTGTACGTTAATTCCTAAACCCTTGTGAATTGTGGAACCGTCTATGAGAGACGCAGCTGATCCTGTGGGTGCTAAAAATCTGATCATATATCCACAATCATAGACAGACATTAGTGTTTTCACAGCACGCACAACATGTGTTTTACCAGTTCCGCCAGGGCCTGTCATCAGCATCATTAAAGGTTTAGGTTTCGGACACGTTTTGTCAACTATGTTTTCAATAAAATGACTAGCAATAATGTGGTAAGCATTCCACTGTTTCTCGTTGAGATTCTGTCTTTCTCCATTTTTTTCCGAAACACATTGTGGGGTTCGCTCCGCAGGGTTGATCACGATGGAAGGTGCATTCGCTTCAAACATGGTTACCGTCTCACGACAGTGTTCATCAATTTGCAACTGTGCAGTTTTCACCGTTTCCATTACGGTCTGGGTTGTATTTCCGGACTGACAATCCGGATTATCCGGATGCATCAAGTTACGGCGAGTTGCAATAACTGCTTTCTCTTTTGTCTTTATTTCTCTATTCCATTCCTTCATCAACTTACCGGAGACAATGGACGGAAGGACAGCCCCATATTGCGAAGCATCAACAATTGCAGCATTTGACTCATGTTGGAAAGGTTCATTACTCGGATGAGATCGTTTTCGAAGCCATCCTGATTGTTCAAGATGTCGCAATGTTTGAGTTAGATGAAAATTTGTCTTTACACGTGTATTTGTTGCCTCGAACACAATATTTTTTCTCCGAGATAAGTTTTCGGTATCCATTCGTTGTGATTGTTTTCGAATGCGTTCCGCGTCACGTTCATCTTGACATTCGTAAATAGCTTCCCAGTTGTCCATAATACGTTTACTTTCGTCTGAAAATTCGAATGTATTACAAACCGCTTCAATATCATCTTCGGGCAATAGAAGAGGACGATCGAAGGAGAATGGTTTGAAATGTGACAGAACAAAAAGCGCCCAAGCGTTCTTACTCGAAGACCTAGGAATGGACATACCAACAACCCGAGGAACGAGCTCATACTTTCCGTCACCTCTTTCAAGATTCCAGCATTCAACAAGTCCGTGTGTCTTGTAAAGAGGATGTCCAGCTTTGAGATCGTATCTATGGAAAACTCCAAGACGTGTCTCAGAAGTATGTTTCGTCTTTTTGTGAACAGCTTTACTAGATTCCAGACGAAATCGTCGACAGAATTCGTAAAAACACATGTCTGACAATACCTCGTCACGATACACATAGTGTGTAACTTGAGTCGATTCGATGACCTTTCCTTGTTTATCAGTTTGGATAACAACACGCGAATGTTCTATCTCCTCACAGTCTTCGTCTTCGGATGGTAACTCATCGGTAGCACTGTTTGGCAAATGGAAATCAGCATTTTGTTCCCTGATTTGTTGTCGTACGTACGAAAGTAGCAGAGAGCTCATCATAGATACTGTTTTATGTGAGGAAATGCTATCATCGAACCCCTGCACGTAACGCACAGCCTGTTGGGCATGTATCTGTTGTTGTCTATTCAGCTGAGTAAGACATTTATGAAGTAACGTTTTCGCTTTTCCAGTTTCAGTAGTAGTCATGTTATCGTCAGGCATTCGAGCGACTGCGCGAGACATTAGAGTAAGCATCTCGTATGTTTTGAGACCCATTTTTGTAATGTAATCAGAAATGTAAAACATGGCAGCCTTGGCACTTTTTCCAGACAAAATGCATTTAACATCGTGATTGTGTCTACAAAAAACAAGAAGGTAAGGGTTGAAATTGTTGACTGTTCCATCTCGACACATCAAGATAATTGAATGAGATTCAGCATCAAAATAACTAGCTTCCACAACCTCGTGAGGAAAAAGAAAACGACATCGATCTTCGTTCCCGTATTTGTGACAAACCGCTCTGCATTTGTGACGTTGGAGAACTTCGCCGCACTTTTTCACTTCCGTAACAAAAACATTTTCCCAATCCATTGTTGCGTCAAGTATATCAACAATACTTGTTCCGTCTACGACGTCTGGCGGTTTAGGTGGACGCTCGACTCGAGGCTCAAACTTAGGATTGATATCAACCTCTATGTCTGGCAAATGATGATGAATAATGTCATCAAAGAACGCGAAAAAACGTTTTTGATAACTCTCGTCTTTCAATCGTTCGTGAAGTTCAGTAGGATTAACACCACCTTTCAACCAAATGAGAAAATGACCATGCAAGCAACCTCGTTCAGTATATTCAGTAGTTGCGTAAAAAGCACGTAAATGTCCGAAGATCCCTCCTTGTTCATGAGATACGTTTTTCTCGAAGTCCCACCCTAAAAGATGTTCAAAACACATACGAACAGAGAATTCAAAAAAATCTGCTGCGGCGACAGGATCTCGTGCTAAACGAAATTCTGGCACGTTCGCGTGAATCGACTGTGAGAGGATACCGGTTGGACAGGTCGACTGTTTGATCCCCAAACATTACTTGAAAAATGGGGCTATGAGCAGGTGATGGATTGAAAGTGAAGAACAAGTGAGGAAGACCAAAGTAGCCAAAAAAGTTTCGAATTTCATTCCGGATAAAAATCTTGGAACTCTCCGAACCTGGAATTCTAGCATAAATAACCTTGATATGATTGAGAAGTAACATTGCGTTCTTTTCTGCATCCGTCAATTCAGACATCTTACACTCGCATTCGAGACGCGCTGCCAAAGATTGTAAAGTTGAGCAAGACACGCGTGTAATTTGCTGAGCCACATCTGCAAAATGTGATCTTCTACACGTGAAATTTGTGTGTAAATGTGCTTCTCGACGTTGAATGATGTTGAACCTCTGTCACCAAGTTGCAAACAGTATCGTGCTTGCAGACGGAAAGCGACAGTAACAGGCCTGGAAGGATCCTCAAACCCACCGATGCCGTACGGATAGAGAGTTGGAAACATACCGGGAATAAGGGAAGGATTATTGTACTCGTTAATAGCATTCGAACCTCGATGGACCACAACATCTGGCAGTTCAATATTTTGCGTCTCGCTAGCAGTACAAGAAGAATCTTTAAATAGATTCCGTAATGCAGCGGCAGTGAATGCTCTACCACTGGTCGTGTCGCATTCCGGATCGGACACACCCATACTTTCGATCATAACGACCGGATCTTCAGACTGTAATCTCGATTCGTCTGAGGATGTGTCGAACAGTAATGAGGCGGGATGATTTTCAAATCCCGCGGTCTCTTCGTTGAACGCGACAGCAGCATTTGTTTCGGAATCGTGAATCACTCGTTCGCACAAGCCGGGAACCACGCCGTCCTCTGGATACAAAGACATGACCTCGAAATCCAACGGGATATCCGCATATAACCCATTGTGTTTTTTTAACCACAATAAAAAAGACCATACCTTCGACCTGCGGACACGAAACAACGGACCCAACGACTTTGCATCGACCTTATTAGGACCCACGAAAACAACGCTGATGAAACCATTGAGATCTTCCGGAGTCCGCGGAAGAACGGACGCAGTTGATATTATGTTCATCTCATGTGCACTACAATTACCGTGAAAGACCGTAGGATGAGACAGGTCAGAAGAGTGAAACAAACGGTTAACATGCGCAGTTGTACAATAGATGGCACACATCTTCTCTTCCACCCAAGTCAAATCTGCAAACTCGTGTGGAATTTCTCCACGAAACAAATTGTTCGCAAGAGCCAACTGAGGCATTTTACTTTTTGTGAGAGTCATTCTGCAACTTCGACAAATATTTATTACCGCACTCGCTTCGTTATCCTGTATGACACCTTTCCGATCAAGAACTAATCCATTCAATGTAGGACACCGAAAAGTAAGCTGTTGTTGATGATTATGAAACAAGTCCAGCGGAGCTTTCAAAACTTCAAACGAGAGATGATTATCGTCGGCGATACCTAATGGTTCAACGTCGGTCTGGTATCGCGCACACACAGCGCACACGTCCGGCTCCTTCCATTGAGAATGCACATAGTAACGCTGAAGACACCCGGCAATGACGTTTTTAGAAACTAACAAAGGCCATTCTCGTTCCATTTTCAAGTCACCATCGACCCGGGCTTTAACGACCGAAAGTTTAAGGTCACGTCTCTGATCTCTCTTTTGTTCAGTTGGAAGTAACAGTTCTGTTGAAAGAGCATCCAACATATCTTTTCCATACTCGTGAAGAAGCACAGTAATAATCCCATCCGTAGAAGAAATATCATCTCCGGACTGCGATCGATCCGAAACGTACCCTAACATTATTTCACACAATAAACCGTATCCAATACTGACAAGAAAGCGAGATCGCGACACGAAATGCTCAACAAGAGCAGTACACTTCCGATGATGAGAATAGGAATTACACGTTGCAACGGAATGAAACCGTGAACAATTTGCGAGACAATCAGCCACTTGTTCGGATGACAAACGTTTTAAACGACGAACTAAAGTGACAGGAGGCACAGTCAACCAAGGTAACTGTTGAACAGGAGGTGAACCAATGTTGGAACATTCAACATACCGAACCGCTCTTAAAGTAGCCCCAACGGTCGTTCCAAAAAGCATGTCTACTCGGTCGGACACGATCATCTGCGTTTTTGTGCCGAATGAATTGAGACCCTCTGGAGCAGTAAATATATCAAACAGAAACATTGACAAGCGATCAATGATAACATCGACATTACAAGCTTTGGTCCGTGATGGCACAGACGGCTCCCCTGAACTATATATGGACTCCAACAACACTTCATTCGTGAGCGAAGACAGACTATTCACATGAACACTATGACTCTTGAACATCCACAATGGAAGTATGCTTGCTGTACGATGAACGATCTCCCCAAACGAAAGGTTCTCCTTAGTTCGAACTGACAATGAGTGTAGTAGAGCGCAATGATGATACCGTGCATCCTCAAAATATTGAACAGTTCGCATTATCTCAGCACCCCGCTGCGAAACACGAATCAGGACACCATCATACGAAACAACTCCCTGAAACGAAAAGTTGCATTGCGAGCAGATTAACGGTGATCACAAATAATGTCTTTATTTAGTTACAAATTCCCTTGCTTGCTGCCGTTTGCTGCAATTACAAACCTCCACTTCGTGGGAGTCGGAGTACTTCGAGTTCGCATGCAAGTAACCGATATTAGATCTACTAATCACTCAAATATTCCCGGTCTGTGTTACTATCCCGGGTCACATAGAAAGGGCTACACTGGGGGCAATACCCGAACAGCAGGCATTCATCGCAATACGGCGACTTGCCACAACTAAGGCAAGACTGTGTGCACTCCCCACAAAATAGGCGGTTGCAGGATCTGCACCAGCTGCCTGCGTCCAGGCACGAAGTGCAATATGCTTGGCAGCAATCTGAGCATCACTGCCCCTCCAGGCACTCCTCGCAACACAAGTTCCAACAGGAATCAGTCTGACATGCGCGCACCAGCTTCACCTGAACCTTTGGCCCGTCCAGCTCCGTAAACGAACTCCAGTCTTCTTCCGCACAATCGTCGCACAGCGTTGTCCGACCGCACTCGGGGCAGAATTGAATGTACTTCGAGAACCTGCAATACGCCCGCTTGCATTGTGGGCACTGCTTGAGAAAGTCTGCCATCGGAGGCTCCTTGCAGTTGTCGCAGATCCAACTACATTCGCATGCGCACGAGACCCCACCCCCAGGAGCATGATTGGCAAATTCCTAGACTTCTGACTGTTCCTTTTGTCGACCAACATGTTCTATTGGAGCATTCTGACACGGCTTGACCCAAATCACAGTAAGCACACACGATAGGCTTGGGTGGGTGCTCTCGCTCTCCAACCCTGCTGTAGTACGGCGTAGTCTCTTTGGGTCGGCCCAGGCACCACATCAGTTCGTGATTACAGAACCAGAGATTGCATTCGGGACATTGACCGAGACTCGGAAGCGGGGTGATCCATGACTCGGATTTCTGTACTAAGCAAGGCAGACAGGCAGCCTTATAGGTATCGCGGGAGCATGACTGGAATGGAATGAGCCGGGATGCGGGACAATCCCAATTCAAGCAAATGACAGCCTGACACGAGGTGCGCAGCGTCGTCAACACCTCGCATGATGGACATGGCTTCTGGAAGAAAGGGGATTTTGCGGAGACTTGTGACTGGGGGGAGGAAATATTATTCGATTCGAGACGTTTCAAAAAGTCCTGACACAGATTCGTTGCGTCACACAAAAGAAGAAGAAAAAAAATACAACCTCACCTGCCAAGTGAAGCAGCGATCTCTGGGTGTCCTCCATATAACTTTCAGTCCCTGCAATGACACCTGTAGATATAGCTTGATCTCTTGTCGAACACGTTCTGTCTGCTGCATTTCAACGGAAAGACTGGGATGGCCATCGCATTCAAGTTGCATGATCTCCGTTTGCATGTTGACAACCACTCGCTGGATTCGTGCCGCAGGCACATCCTGGTCCAAGACCACTTTGATTGGGAGTTCCACTCTGTTTTCCACAGAGTATAGTATTCTTGCCTGGCGATTTTTGGTGCAGATGTCTGAAGGAGCGTTGCTTGAGTCATGGCCAGCTTGCTGATCGGCGAGGGCGAAGGCATGGTCAGCGAGTTCGGCCAAGCACGGAAGCTCAGGTTCAATGTGGGCGGGAGTGACTATATTAGCGATGACCGCACGTAGTGGTGATTTAATGGGGTCAGACATGACGAGGAGCGGGACTGAAAGGGGTGTGACAATATTATTTTAAGTGTATTTGGACGCGGCTAAGTTACATATGGCGCATACAGTTAAGGAGCCAAAGATGATGACAAATATGGTCCATTTTTAGTTAAAAGTTCCCGGGGGGGGGGCTCTGCTTGGAGCGGGACATTTGGTGCAATTACAAACCCTCCTCCACTTCGTGGGAGTCGGGGATTAGTGTTTGTCTGTATTTGTTACAATTCGAACTCAGCCCAACTTTATCCCCTCAAACCCTCCAGCAGCGGCTGGCACAACTGGTCAACAAGGTTCGTCGCCCGACACTCGGCATCGTCGCCGAAGTCACAAGAGATGTAACATTTTTATTTAGGTTTTTCGTCATTTTCTAGGTATGAGCATCCACTGGGACTCGTAAACCAATACAACGATTCGTTTCAGGTGCGGACGCGCGGGACAACCAACGCGTGCAGTTCTTGCGCGAATTTGCAAGCTTAGTGATCAATCTGGAGTATTCTATACATGGACAATCTCCGGGCGGTGGAAGACTCGTTGACGTGTGCGTACACGCACAAGGCGTTTTCAGAGTTGTTGATCAAGATACAGGCAAGATACAGGCTGCGGAACAACTTTGGGCCTGGCGACTATGCCGATTCGAAAGATATGTACTTACACTAAGTATCTATCATTGGTGTTATTACGAAATTGGTTACATATTCCCAAGAGTCGGGGACTTGGCGCAAGAGCGCCGCTACGATCAATTCGTAGCAGTCACAATTTGAGGTTCTTCGCCACGGGCATGCTTTCGAAGCAAAAAAGGTCGCAGTCTCTCAAGAATTCTATGTGTAATCCTGCTTTATCTACCCCAGCCATTCGTTCTATTCATCGACCTCGGACACTTCCACGTCGAGCTACACTCTCGAGCCTTCGAGCCTTCAAGCCTCCAACTCAACTCAACACCACACCATCTCTCCTGACGAAAGCGTCAGCAGCTATGAATATGACTCCAAAAGTTGCAGACGCACAGCATGCTAGTCATGCTCACTCATCTACTATACCAAGCACCAAGTTGGACTTCGACGAAGAACACCTGTTCAGTCGGGATAAGCCCCCTTGCGAGGCTAGTGTTCGCGACAGCGCACAAACCATTCCTCCCGGGAACAAGACCGGAGTGAGCACGTCTCCGTCCGATTTGCTGCCAAAGTTCCAGGTGAGATTAGTGTTGTTTTTCAAAGATGTACAATGCGACTAAAAACACTCAAGGCACCCACCTGTCAGGAACAGGCTTCGATACAGCTGGAGGCTGCATCTGCCCGAAGCAAAGTAAAGCAGGCAGAGCATGTCCTCGCGTCATGTATGGCTGAAGAGTGTGAAGTTTTGGGGAGGCTGTATCGTTTCCAGGCTGCACTCGCATCAGAGCAACTTGATGTTGCACACGAGCAGCTTGGCACTGTGCGAGATACCATACGTCAGAGCGGGCTGCAGATCGTAACATGGACCCCTCTTGCTTCGCTGCAGTCCAGCTCACAGACACGACTCGAGTGGACTACCAAACGCAAATTGTATTCTCGTTAGTTGTGATATATCATATATTCTCTGCGGACATCACAATCTGCAAGTCAAATACATATTTTAGTGGTGTGCCGATCTCTGTAATTGTGACTCTCGATTGTCCTTGAATATTGCTGCCCGGGTTGTATTTTTTACTGTGAATCAACGAGCCACCCGTAAAGACGTAATCATTACCAGCCACAGGAACCTTATGCAGCGTCAACGGGGCCTGAAAAGCGGCATCCTTCCGATTGGATGGATGCCTAGCTTACCTAATAAAGATCCAAGATAAATCACGGGTTTTTTTTTTTTTTTTGAGAGGCACAACGGCGAGAGGCAACTGGCTAGCCTAGTCCCTAACGCACGGCACAAGGCGTACGATCACACGAAACCGGAATATGACGCCAACGTGAGTACTATGGGACTAAGGCGTCAACGCACTAAAAACCCCTGGCGGTTGATGCGGGACTCGAACCCGCGACCCGTGACAGAGCCGGCGTTTGTCACAGAGGACAAACCCAGGGCCCCGAGCCCCCCACTAAATCACGGTTGTTCATGTGCCCACGAGTTCAAAGTACAAACAGTCGGTCTTATCTGTGTTGCTTCCTCCGTGCATCATGTCCGACCCACAGAACTTCCACGAGGTCTCAAGGCGCATCCGCACGCTGACTAGTATCCTTCAGGCCTTGAAAGCAAGGTCTGAACCCACCAGCCACCGCGAGAACGTTCCCCGCTTCTTGCGTCACTTCGTGACCCTTCTTACGTGTGGCGACAAGTATAGTCGATCTGCAGGAAAGGTTGTGGCGGCGACAGGCAGGATTGAAAGTGATGGAATAGCGCGAACGCTTCTCGTCACTCAAAATCCTCACTTAAAATCGAAGGAATCCACTTTGAGGGTCACAAAGATACACAAGACAGAAAAGTCATTCCATGACATTGTCAACGGGTACGTGACAATAAATCGCCGTAAGCTCATGTTTGCAATCCATCATGCTAGACCCGCGGATCCGAGTTCGTTGGAAGATCATATTGCGGACACCTGGGCCGTCCTCGAACAGTACGACAGAGAGGCACGAGACGAACAAAACAATTTCTTCGCTTTGCAACGTTTCGTGGTCATGCGCTGTTATCGCAAAATTTCTGCAAGGTTTCACGAAGACAACCGATTATTTGACGGTCGTCGACTCTTTGATGTCATCGCGGCGTGGAAACCTCTGGAAGGCGAGGACGACGAAGCCAAGTTGCAACCGCGATGGGTTCCTATACCTGAGGAGTTGGCCGATGTGTTTCCTAACCTCATGCCTGAGGAATATAGACGCGATGTGGATGGCCAGCTTCAATGGCAGCTGTCCAACGAAGCATCGCCGTTGTGGGTCAAACTTCTTAGAACGATTCTCATGGGCTTGGATCACTATATTGATGAAGCCAAAGAGCTTCTGAGGGATGTTGGCCCGAATGCTCTGACGCCGAAACAATCTTCCGCGGTCTCTGATGTCGCAATCTGGTGCAATGGTTTGTATCTCTTCGTCAGATGGAAGGGAGTTCTGCAGGACCTTTTGGAGAACACAAGTCTCGGAGAGCATATAGGCAGGTCTGTGAACTTCAAAACCGGTTGGTGATTTTGGTCCGTTCCATTCTACTTGCTGATCATCATCATCGCCAGGTAAGAATGAAGAGGATGGAGATGGTAAGTCTTGTCCGTGTATACTAGCTTTCTTCTGAGCATTTTTTAGACACGGACCTGATACCGGAACCCAATGAACCCACCAACAAAACTGTTCTTCGATATCTCAAGACAGTTGTGGCTTGGCACGCTGCATTGGGATATCTGACCAACCGGCGCATCTCCAAGCGAATGACGACGAACTTTCTTGTTGGACTTGTTACAGTTCCGCCGGGTGACAAATCGATGTTGACTGCCAAAGAGCTGATATCAATGTACCAAACACGTCTCGATCCAGGAGATGATGAAGACGTGAAACGGAGGATTCGTGTTTTGGAAAAACATTGCAAATCACTAAGGTTTAGTGGAACGGTGCACGCGGAGGCGAGTCTTATGGGACTTCTTGTGTATCACAGCCGTGACAAAATCCGGAACAACGGGAAGCCAATAGAGGGTGAGCGTCTATTGGACGACTTCCTCGGTCGTCAGGTATGGTTCAATTTCCAGTGCATGTTCTTGATTGCTGATGTGTACGTCGCATAGTTGGATACAGTCAATGAAATTGCGGTCAGCAAGAAGTGTTGTTGGTGCTGCGATAGGCTTGCGAAGCTCCTTCAAGATCGGTTACCCAATGAGATTGGGCTTCCCGGATCTCATGGTCTGGTGTACGCATGGAACCCGCCCACCGTGGGGATTGAAATTGAAGTGCTCACAAATCTGGAGGACGCCTTGTGGACGGAGCTTCAGAAAGCTCTCCCACAGAACAGAGCTTACATCCATTCACGCCAGAGTTCCGCCTCAAGTGCGGACTCTTCTCCTCGATTAGGGAACCCGATTCTGGTCCCCGTCGTGAAGATTCTGGATAAAATGGAAAGGGAATGAGAATTGTTTGGGTAAATACCTGTTCATTGCACTTCTTCCATCGAGGTTATTTCATACCATTATTTTCGTCCTCCCTTTGTACTATCATATTTGAGATCACCTGGTCTGCTGACGGTTCAGGTGAATTTCTCACGATGTCTTTACGCTCTCTCCCTTTTTGTTTCGCGCTCGTTTTTGTCAGTCTTTTGTTGCAAATAACAGGAGAGACTCAGTACTCGTCCAGTGAGCAAAACTGCAATCGATTTAAAGAAGCAAACAGTGAATGGAAGCTCTTGAGCCAGTCGAGCAGTCTTTAGGAATTTTAATTTTGATTACAAAGACAGACACGTAAGCGGTTACCCCTATACCTATGTCACTCTAAGATGTCACTGTCAGCTGCAAACGAGTTTTTTCAGTAGTGACTCGGAGATGCATATGATTTTGCGTTATTGAACATAAGATCAAAATCATTACCTTGCTTGGCTCACACTGGCCGAGCAAGATGTACAGTGGGAATTCTGACTTTACAATGGCTACCGTCAACACTCAATGCAAAACATAGATGGAGTCGGGGACTTGGCGCATGCGCGCACGCTACGATCATACTGTGTCAGCATCGACTCATCCGCCGCAAGTTACGCTACTATGCTTACATAACTGAATCCATTGATACCGGCAGGAAGCCAGCAAGTAGTCCTCGACTTCCGAAAATAGACGGTGGAATCCGAGGATCAATATTCAACCGAATCTCCCCTCGTACTACTATGTGGAAAATATTGAGAGTGCCGAAGCCTTCAAGAAGAGGTCAAAGCGTACTTATCTGCGAAACTGCATGGAGACCCAGAGTATCCCTTCGGGTAGGGTATCCAGTCAACCGCGATGCCAAGCCGGTTGTTTGTAGACTAATATGACGAATACGATTTGTACGTATGGTGTGACGACACGGGTGATCCGACGGACTGTGCGGAAGCCTACCACGTGTGTAGTTCCGACTCCTTCCTCGTTGTGACAATTCTACACCCTGAACTGCGCGGCGTGCCAGATCAGTGATATCTGCATACTAGTCGAGTCAGAGGCTGCCCGACATTGAGAATAGTCCCACAAAAAAGTATGCTAGTATCGTAAAGTATCATAGCGGCGCAAGCGCCTGTCCCCCCCGGCCGACAGCATCCAACTTGAAACAAGAAAGAGATCTAAAAAAAGTCACCTGATCGTGAGAAAGAAGTACGTTCACTTTAACCATGTGCCTGATTTTTGCTTTCGACAAAACCCTGCTCTCCACTTTGTGAGAGTCGGGGAAGTAAGTAAATTTATTTTTCACTCGAGCTTGAGGTTCCCCGACTCCCACTAGTGAGGGAGGATTTTTATTGTATTCCTGAATCATAAGATCATCGGGCCAATTCCCTCGTAGTGGCAAATCAAATATTGAATTGGTAAGCGCAATTCGCCTCCGAGTCAGGTTGTCACTGATCATAGATTATTATAGACCCACAGATTATTGGCTGACTCACGCCCGGAGTCCTCGCCCGAGCCGCCAAGAAATGGTGTTACCTCGTCGTCTTTAGCGCTGACCTCGAAAACTACCTCCGATCCACCGCCCGTCCCCTCGATCCAATCCGCACCGATGCGGCCCCGTAGCGCAGATACCCCCACCGACGACCACCCTCACATATGCCAAACCCAAAACACCAACAAAATGGGAACGCTTCGCCGCCACTAATAAAGGCATTCAAAAAGACATTCAAAAGAAACGGCGCGAAAAGATAGTGTGGGACGAGGAGCGACAGCGGTGGGTCGCCC